>RXPK01002427.1:0-68010 GCA_004143645.1 Protaetia brevitarsis | reverse complement strand
AGTAAAGCCCTGAACACTCCCAGAAGAGAAACACGTCAGTTATTTAACAAGGCGAAAAAAAAACGGAAAACTGGGAAGCTTATAAGACTAAACTAGGTACCTATAACAAAAGAATTAAAAGAATCAAAGAAGAAGACCTGGAGAAACTTCTGTGAGGACATAGAAGGTTCGATGGGCAGTTGAATCGTTTGAACCGTATAAATCTCCGGGGCCAGATGGAGTGTTTCCACGGTTGTTGCAGGAGGCAATTGTAGACATCATGGGACCCCTCTTGGAGATATTTAGGGCTAGCTACGCCTTGGGCTACATTCCCAAGGCCTGGAGAGATACTAGGGTTGTGTTCATTCCGAAACCTGGAAAGGACACATACAACCATCCTAAATCATTCAGACCAATCAGTCTCACATCTTATGCTGAAGATTATGCAAAAATTATACACCTTAACATTACAGAAGGAGGCCTTGTTAGATATCCTCTGTATCCTCTGCAATGGGCATACTAAAGGGGCAAATCAGGAGAGGCTGCCCTGCATAGTTTGGTGGGAGAACTCGAAAAGAGACTACATAAAAAAGAAGTTGCCCTCGCAATATTTCTAGACATAGAGGGCGCCTTTGATAACACATCAACGCCCTCGATCAACCGATCCTTAATGGACCGGAACATTGGTCACACGACCTAACAGATGGGTTGACTGCATGCTAAGAGGCAGAGTGGTCTATGCCCAGTTGCTGATAAAAGTATCGCCATGAGGACCACTAAAGGTGTCCTCAAGAGGGTGTACCGTCAGCACTGCCGTGAAGCTTGGTCGTGGATGGTCTCATCAGGTCATTAAACGACAAACGAATATGGACGGAGGGCTACGCTGATGATATTGTCACTGTAGCTAAAGGAAGTTCCCGACGTGGTGGCAGGCATCAGGCGTAATGCACTGCGAATGGTGGAGAAATGGTGCCTTTCACAAGGATTCTCAGTTAATCCACAAAAAACAAAGTTGGTTGCCTTCACCAACTTGAGGAAACTCAATGACCTAGGCGGCGTTAGATTGTTTGGGCAGGAGTTACAATTAACCAAGGAAGTAAAGTATCTGGGTGTTACCCTCGATGCGAAACTGAGCTGGAAAATCACTTAGTCAAACAAAGACCAGGGCTGCGCAACTATTCTGGCGCTGCAGGAGAGTTACTGGCAAAACTTGGGACTACAGCCGAGGGTGATCTGTTGGCTATATATTGCCGTGATAAGACCAGCGGTAGCATACGGGGCAGTAGTCTGGTGGAGAAGAAGTGCCCTCCGCAGTGAAGCTGCTAACCGCTGTCCAGCGACAGACTTTGCTGGGATCACTGGTGTAACTAATAGTACAGGGACCACTTTAGGGTAGGAGGGCGCACTTATACTACGGGCACGATGCTGGACGTGCCATTGCTGCAAATGCCCAGGTCAGTATGGCACCCGAAATTATCTCACTGAAAAGGTTAAAATCTGCATACCGAACAGAGACCAGACACCTAGTGAGTCACTTGTAACTGGTGAACTGATTCAAATCCAGCCAGGGCACAGGAGCCGGTATTTGTGGGAGTCTTAATCAAAGATATTCCTAAGCCTGAGGAACACAACGGTCTTCCAGGCAGAGCATTCGCCCTTGCAGCCTGTACAGAAATGATTGCAAAAGAGGGCTACATGAAGTGGAAAATAAGTATTATGACTAATAACCAGGCTGCTATCAAGGCAGTTTGAACCCTGGTACTAGGTCAAACTAGTTAGAGACTGCAAACAATCCCTCAATGCACTGGCACGACACTACACGCTGTCTCTGATTTGGGTGTCGACAGAAGGATATAAAGGGCAATGTAATAGCCGACGAACTAGCCAAGGCGGGCTCTAAAAGACACTTCATGGTCCCGAGCCCGTATGTGGGATTACTAAGGATTCCGCAAGAAGGGAGATCTGGACCTGATTAATAAAGAAAGTACAAAGAAATGGAGGTCGACTGAAGGTCAACTCCATACCAAAGCGCTAATAGGAGATGGGATGCTAGATTCTCTGATAACCTACCAGGCGCAGCAAGAAAAAACCTAAAACCATTACTGGGATGGCAACTGAACACTGTCCCCTGAAAAAGCATCTATACAACACAGGCCGGATAAGCGAACCGTGGTGCAGAAGATGCGAATTACAGGAGGAAACGCGTTTACATGTAATCTGCATATGTGAGGGAGGAATTGATAGTACTCAGGCAGAAATGATACGAGAGAGATCTACTAAGTTCTCAAATTCCCACTGGGTAAGATACTGGGCTTTATAGAGAACACCAAACTGTTCGAGTGGAAATACGAGACTTAATAGGGATGGTACAATGAGCACCTAGCTCAAGTGCCGGAATTTAGGTGCCCACCCTAACTTAATGAACAATAATAATTAAAATAGAACAAAGAAGAAACTATGAATGCATAAGATTGTTTTATGGACTATCGTAAAAAAAACGTAAAATTGTAATGAAAAGTTGTGATATAAAGAAGTTTGCATTTATATCCCCAGTTATTTTATTTGTTATAATAGAAATCTATGCCATTTTTTTTGCTTTATTTTTATCCCAAATAATATTGCTTTTGTGAAAGAAATTAATTTTTTTTCGATATGCTGTTTGGAGTAGTTACTTTCAATCAGCAAGCAAATCAAATTTTATTAGTGCAGTATCAATACATTGTGTATTTGTATAGCCATTAGTTTTTATAAAATACATAAGTAAGTGTCGTAAGTGTATTCAAATCTACTATCTAAAATCCTTATAGATATCTTATACATTAATACATATTTTATTAATTTTTTTGCTGATGTGTAGAGCAAATGAACATACCCACGCTTAATTCAAAGTCTACCTTTGGAACAATAAGTACGTTGTAATATCTTATTTAGAAACAATAACCAGTAAAAAAAAACAATGCAAACAGAAAATGAAGTAAATAAATATAACTAGTGCTTTCAAATAAACTATAAATTTTTGGTGATTTACTTACCCAACACAAAGATTCCAATACTTTTCATTTTGAAATTTTAATCTAGATACTTGTATGTAATGAAGTACAATGTTACAGCAAGCCGAGTGAATCTCGTTAAGCCACGTTTTTTTCCTCCACGGTCGTCTGTCGTCGACGACTGCGACCGAGTAGCGACGACTCATTCGCCAATGCAGTCACAATAAAACCTGTAAGGACAATGGATGAGTCATCGGAGTCGAAATTTCTAGCCAAACTTCACTTCAAACAACAGCCTCCTAATATGGCAGTTTGTTATTTTTACATAAGTACCTACATATTAGTTTACTCATCCGTTTAATCTACATGATTTTATTAGTTTTAAATTACCTCTGCAGTTTTTAAACAATTAATGAACCTTGATAAGGTGCAGCATAAAAGGCAAAGTTACTGGCCATAACATTTACATACTTTATATTATATTGTTAGGTTTAAGTGAAATAACCGTGAAAGGAGACGCCAGTGGGCATCATGCTATTGTGCCATTCGCTCTTGCAAGATAAATTCTAACGGTGGTCGCTATTTCTTTCGGCTTCCGAATGAATCCATTATATACAACAGGACAAGAATTGAGAAAACACATGAATAAGAACTATTGTCGTTGTGCAGAAGTTCATACATTACATTAAATCAATTTATTTGTTAGATACTCAATTTAAACCGTATCGCTATTTATCACAATAACTAACTAAATGCATTTCATGTTCACTTTTTAAAATAATGTGAATTTAGTCTGAACTGCATTATAGAAGTACGAATTTTATCCTCACATTTCACGCTTTTTACATTATAGACAATTCGATATTATTTAGTCTACGTCTAAAATTCCTATCCACTTGTGCAATCGAATAGAAAGGAACAGTCTTTTATTACACAGAACGATATAGTCATAACTCCCTAATTATAATATAAGGTGATGTGCTTTCGTGTCAGAGAATTTGAAGACTAGAATAAAACCCTTTATCGAAGTCTTGATTTTTATTAATTTATTTGGAAAAGCACCACACACAATCCTGAAGAATATTTATACTATAAATATATACATAAAAATTTAGTTTCCAAAAAGGAAATTAATGTAACTCAATTATTGTAAAACACTTACAAAGTTATTTATGACTTAATCATATTATTTACTATGTATGTATGTATGTAGATAGAAGGGTGGTGTTACACTGCGACCTAAAAGATCTATTGTTCCCTAGTCTTGCTGCTTTACAGCTGGCCTTCCAATCCTATTCCTTTTAGATTATTTTACCAGAATCGTGTTTTATTTGCAATAAGCTGTTCAGAAATATTTGCGATAAAATCTAATTAAAAACCGCATAAATTTGTGATTTTCTAATCTATATTCCTACTTTTTTAAAAGTATAATTACTGCACGCTGAAAATCCCCAGCAACAGTTTTACAAGATGCAGCTAGCACAAAAGAAAGAAGGATTTGCGAGCTCGTCCCATTGTTGCTAGTGTGGTATTAGCAACATCGATATATTGTTTCCAGAGAATCACCGCTCGCATAGGCAACTCATAAGCAGATAGCGAAATAATAAAGCAATTAGAAGGGCGTAAAGTAGTATTCGCCCAGAATCAAAGCGGAAACGCTCGTTACAAAACCCTTTAAATTTAATTTTTGCGGAAGAGGCTTTTAAAAACACTGTTGCTACTTTAAGAGTCTGTGATATCGAAATCTGATTAACTTGGGTACGATTCTTAAAACTAAGAAAATGTTGAATTGTACGAAGAAAGTTCCGATTATTTGAAGAATATATAAAAATAGCTTAATTAAAAGTTGTTTGAATATCATGTTAAGTTCAGGTATGAAAAGCAAACAAATATTTGGCTAATTCAACCAAATTATTTGTTTATTTAACCCTTTATTTAGTTGAGGTATAGAAATATTTAGTTGGATTAACTAACTTTTCGTGATAAAATTTGGTGTCATAAGACTATCACAAACTTTTTAGTAGTATCTTCTTCTGTAAAAATGTAGTTAGGGCTATTCGGAAATTTACTTTCATAGTTAATTGCGCATTCTCTTTTTATCTTACTATGAAGGATTGTTGCCGTTGGATTGCGATCGCTTCATTTATAGATTTTATTTAAAGATTTTTATTTCATTAATTTAAGAATTAGACCCTGCAACGCCATCTAGCAGTGAAGTTTCGAACTCTTCTTGCTCGTCACAACGTATCTTACCGTGATAGCAAAATTTAATATCTCATTTTCGTTATTTATTTCCAAATTAATTAGTAATTCATTGTCAGTTAAATTTGCTTTTCATTCTTCAATTATTAGTTCAAGTTTCATTCATTAAAACCTCTTCTTTTCTGTAAATTATTCCGCATTATTAAGTTGTCAGTGACTTATTTGATTCACGTTGTATTTTCTTGCTTCCGCCCGCTTGCCTAGCAAGGGAGACGCATAGGCTTCGCACACCACCTTAGACGCGCTGTTCAAGTGGCTCCGTGAAAATTCGATTCAGTTACCACGTTTGTGTAAATTGCATCGATATTCCTGAAAAGATTTTTACAACAGCAGCGTCAAGCCGGCATTCCTTTTGTTAATGGCGTCATCTTAGGCAAGCGAACTCCTCTTGTTAATTTTATCAGTTTAGTAATCCGATCCTATCTTAAGACCTACTATTACTACCACTACTTTATTTTGGCTTTGGGTTAAACCTCGAGGGTAAACGAAGTACTTAATTTGGGAGACCAAATCCAGATCGTGGAATTCACCTGGACCTCGTATAGAGGCGCAAGGGGACCACACCTTGACATCAGCGTAATACGCTCAACCACCTTCACGGACGCATACACCGACACCCGCTAAATTTACCAGTTAATTCTTATATTTTATTTTATTGTTTTCTTTTTCTTGCACCGAATTAATATTAAGTTATTTTATTTTTTTTTGAAATCCTATCACATGATATAGACCTTCCGGCTAACATTACTAACTTAGACATTAAGAATCAAATCTATATTTCGGAATTACATCATAATTAGTTATTTAATTTTTTTTTCCTTGCACAATCATCTTCTATAGTTTAATTTATTACTTAGGTATAGAGGTTAAGACCGAACATCAATATATTATCGTCGTAATCTATGTTAAGATTATTTTGCATTTTATTTGTTTTGTCAAATATACAGTGTCATCCAAAAACTTTGTGTTTCGAACAAATTATTTCGATCCAAGGAGACCTTAACCTTGAGAGCAACGAACCCGTACAGGATGGTAAACGCTACTGAATTCATGTATAATTCATGTATTTTTGTATAAAAAAAGAAACTAGCAATATATAGGTGGGTATACAATAGAATAAACTATAAATTTTAAAATTTTATTTATTTTCTAAAGACTTCAGAAAACATTAACAATTCATTTTGATCAACATTCACCTCGTTTCACAAACCGTAAACCTGCAATGTATAAAGCATCATGCACATTAGAATGTTTATATTAACAAAAGATACGTACTTGGATCCGAACAAGCTGCGAATTCGTATTGGCACTTATTGCCATATGTCTGCTGGTTTCCATTAGCATCCTCACCACACACAGGTCTATATTCCATTGTGCATATTTGAGGACAATCCGCAACAACCATACTTGCGCAAATTGCAACGACTAAAACAAAGAGGGGTAAACAAACAACACTGCATATAGTGAATTTTTTTGTGCAAATCCATAGAAGCCTTATTGTCGTTGCTATACTGCTTTTTAAATTTGAGTACAGGATTTGAATTATTATTAGTTGCTCGCGCAATTCCTTTAAAATGTTTCCAATAATTTGGTGTGACGGGGAATGTACCAAATTGATTTTTACGTTAATACTGAAATAATTATTTGATGGCATTTTTAGGTTTAGAAATGATATTAGTGAAGAGCAGTTTAGACTGAAACCACCTATATAATGGTAACTGTACCAAAAACTCTGATTTTGAATATAGGTTTATCGAAAACTGCCAGACTTTGCATTTCATTTTTCCATTGGCGATATCATGATGAAAAAGAACTTTAATTCAAAGAAAGTTGAAAATGTGTGGCATGATACTCCAGCTGTGTTATTTAACATTTATATCTCTTCTTATCATATAAGTATTGAAATCTTCGAAGAATTGTTTCTTGCAGTCAATTAATTTAAAATTATTTAATTTCAAATAAATTGTATAGAAAAATTATTTTGTAACTTTAAAAATCTATAAATTGTTGAAAAAATGTGTGCCAAGGTCCTCAGCGAGAGGATTTATCTATGGATATGATAATTTTATAAGAAATTATTGTCACTTTTTACTGTTTTTAAATCGATCTGTTTGCCGCGTAGTTATATGTTTTAATGCACATTTGTATTAATGTAGTTTGTAAAGTAACATGTCTTGAATGTCTATTACAATTATGTGTTATTTGTAAATTTTTTTATAATTAGATCGATATTTAAAAAATAAAAAAAACACATTTATCCAGTTATTGACAAGTGAGTCCAGTACAAAAAAAATAAGGATTTTCACTCGCTTTATCTATCGATAAACCAAACAGCACCTTTCATTGCAATTACATATTAAATACATAACAATATTGCATTTAGATTACATTTTATTACATATGAAATATAACGTGTTAAATATGAAATTAATGCAATATGTTTGATGTATTCAAGTGACAATACATATATAATACATAGCAGGTATATTGCGCATATTATATAAATAAAAAGATCAAACATATAGTTGATACATATTGGACAAAATGTAATAATCTGCCATCATTAGCTGGTGCTTGGTGCATTCATTAGCTAAAAAAAACTTGATAGTTATAATCGCGGGTGATCGAATATTAAAATCGTTATTATAAAACGGTTCATTATATATGTGACAAATAATTTAGTGAGTCAAAGGTAAGTTTTGGATTTGTAATAATTAGAATTTCCATGCGATTGTAACTGTACAATATTTTCCGTATTTGATTATGATTGTGTTATTTTTTTTAGGTTAATTTTTCATATTCACATATTTACAAATTTCATTTTATATTAATAATTTGCATATTTCAAATTATTGTGGAGAGACTTTTTTTTAAATTGAAAGTTGGGACAAATCTACAGGATGTGATAAAAAACATTTTCGAAGCATTGATGAAGGATGACATATTAACATAATATAGTTGGAATAAGGAGTTCGAGGAAAAAAACATTTCGAAATTTTAAAATCGTTAATTTAATTATAGATAAGACTTCGAGTATACGTCGTTATAGTTTTTTGAAATTAACAATTGTTATGATAATAGTGTGCATAGTATTCTATGTACAGTATCATAAATTGCTATACTTTTCTATATATGTAGCTGTTGTTCGATTGCACGATAGAAATGATTACAAAGTCATGATTAATTGGATTGTTCAAGTTCCTACACGTGTTCACAGAATTGCGTGAGTAAATTATTATATTTATTTTTATAAATATTAATATTATAAAAGTCGAATTATGACGTGCTTTCTTAAATGTAATTTTTCTAGAATAGTCCTTTATAAAATTCACTGTATTCATTATATTTTTTTTTATCCAAATAATGTTTAAACAAATATTAAAAGAATTGAAAGATTCCTTGTAATAATATGTTTACAGAAACACCTTTTTTTGCCTTTTATATTTCTATAATTAATATCCAGTAAACCAAATTCAAATTTCTCGCAATTATTTTTGGTAACTTCAACTTAAAGGTATTCAAATAACTACTAATGCAATACAAAATCGTAGGTAATTTCGTGTTTTAATGTTGAAGTTACAAAAAATAATTGAGGGAAATTTGAATTTGGTTTACTGGGAATAACACATTAAACATGAGATTTCTTTATTGTTTCAGAGATAAAGAGACAAACCAAACTAATCATACTGTTCAACATCAAGAGCGATGAAGTGATATTAAAATACTACTATAAAATATAACATATATATTTATACAAAATATATATTAAAAATAAATAAGTTAATAAGAAAATAATAAGTTTATATCTTATTTAGTTTTGGAAATATTTGTTTTTCCCAGCAAGCCACATAGACAATGTTACACGAAGAACCATACTATCTTTCTTTTTAATTGGTGTTGAAAAAAGATACTCTATGTAATACTATGTTTGTATCGCCTGCTGGAAAACGCTCTGCATGAGTTTGAATAAATAACCTATATACAGAGTGTTTCACATTTACTTTCCCACGTATTTACTCGGAAACTAATGGACACAAAAAGTCGCAATAAAATCCATTGGAACTGGGACGATATTGTACGTAAAATTCTGGCATTATAGAACCCCTCGTATAAATAGCTTTTTACAAAAAAAAGTTGGAAAAAAATTGGGGGTACAATTTTAAAAAAAAATGGAGGAGAGGGAAAACGGCTATTATACGGGGAGAGTTATAATGACAGAACTTTATGGAAAATCCAGTGGAAATGGGACGATATTCGTCCCATTTCGACTGGATTTTACTGCAACTCTTTATCTTCATTAATTTCCGAGTAAATACGTGGGAAAGTAAATGTGGGACATTCTGTACACATTTTAGATGCGTATTTGCAATATTAGAGATACGCATGAAATATATAATTTACGTATTAAACACGTATCGAATATATATAACCATACGTATCTGGTACGTAACGTAAATTACGTTTCCATAGCGCGTTTTTTTGAATATTATACACCAACGTTGCCTATGTCAAAGACTTTTTCCTTCATTTATCGGTATTAAATATGTATTTAATACATAAGCTGTTTAAAGAGCTATGTATCTATATGGCAATATTTCAAGTTTTATCTATCTGCTATGTATCTTAAGTCTAAAATGCTCTACGGGAAGTCATCAATAAATATAGTACGAAACGAAAATTTAATTTAACATATTATTTAATAATATGTTAAATTAAATTTTGTAAGAAAACAGAAAAAAAAACATTGCTTTGAAAATGGAATAAATTATTCCGAAACGTCAAAATACTTTAATTTAAAATCTAAACATTAAACTACCGTATTCCCAAGTAAATGAAATAGAGAAAGGTTAAGAACGGCTAAGAAGTAAAACAACTCACAAGTACTTTGTAAGGCTGTTTGCAGTAAGGACGACAAGTTTTTGTTGATTGTGTGAAAACAAAAAGGTTAAAAAGATAGTATTGTATTTTGGCACTTAAATTAAAAAAAACATGCTACAAGTATGAAAAAAATGATTAAAGTATTCCTCAGTCAAGCATATTGCTTCAAAATTTTCAGAAAATAGTCTTTATCAAAGTCGTATATTTTCGGAACTACAGGAACTACGTTTATGGTCAAGCTATACAGGAAACATTAGGTACATATTTGATGTTTTAAATTATAGTAATATACAGAATATAGTCCGTTTTGTTTGTAATACCGAGTAACTTATATAAGAGGTAAAAATAGTGTACACAGTGTCAATAAAATACCTGCTCAGTGCAATAGTAGTATTTTTTATTAAATTTAAACTTTTAAAAAATATTAATTATTATTATTATATTATTATTATTATTATTATTATTATTATTATTACATGTTTTAATATTTTCTTATATTCTATACATATTGTTAAATTTTATAAATTAGGTGAGGTTGCTTGTCATGCTAATAACCTGTGCAGATATTACTTTTTGCTGAAATGCATTTACCTATATTGGAGTAACACTTGGCTAAAGCAAGGCATATTATATTTCCCTAATCAATGCATTGGGCTTAAAAGAGAGCAAACGAAAGTCTAAGAGCAAACGAATCTATACCATTTATTTAACAAATAAAGCGTTAAGAAAAGGAATCGATCAAGTCTTGTTTATATTACTACACACAAAAAAATCTGTTATCAATCTGAATATTTTTATTTATTCAGAAATCGAAACTTAATATACATTTAAATGAATTAAATCTTGTTGGTTAGAACATTAGAGTAAATTCTCTGAAAACATAATATACTCTTAGAACAAATAGCATAAATATTTGCATTGAAGTATACTTCCTCCAAATGAACATTGTTATTGTTGTAAGAAATAAATCTATGCAATCATGGTGAGAAATTAGCCATATTGGAGTAATGCTTGGCTAGAGCAACGCACAGAATCTTTCCCTAATCAATGCACTGGACTTAAATTAAGAGAGCAATCGAACGTATGAGAGCAAACCAATCTATACCATTTATTTAAGGAATGTATGCTAATAAAATAGCATTCAGAAAAAGAATCGATCAAGTCCTATTTATATGATACTACATGGCACTTTTCGGATGTATCACTTTGCAACACTTAACTATCAAATAAAAACTATATGGTGCCATAGTTCTGCTGTCATAGAGTTCTTCTATGTTTGCCAGACAAAAGAAAGATTGCTTTTAGAAATCTTTTTATCTTGACCAAAATTAATATATATTATATGTATTAAAATCATCTTGTTTTTTTTCTTCGTTAATAATAATAATAATAATAATAATTAAAGAAAAGAGAAAATATTGAGGTATAAAGATTGTTTTATGAACTCTCGTAAAAATACGTAAAATTATATTGAAAAATTATGATATAAATGCCTTTGGGTCTTTTTCCCGGTTCAGTTGCGTACTGACATATGTAGGATACTGCATCCTATTATATTTGCAATAATAAAAATTTGTGCCACACTTTTGATTCATTTTTATACCAAATAATATTGCCTTTTGTGAAAAGAAATTAAAAACTATATTTTTTTTGATATGCTGTTTGGAAAGAGCAAAATATTACTTTTAATCAGCAAGCAAAAGAAATCTTTCTAGTGCAGGTATCGATACACTGTGTACTGCATAGCTAGCGGTACAGTTTTTATACAAATCATAAATGTGTTAAGTGTATTCAAATTTCAAAAGGATCTACTATCTCAAATACTTAATAAATCTTTTATTTATTTCTTTATTGATTTTTGAAGTAAATTATTAATATAAACTTAATTCGAAGTTTATCGTAGGAACAATGAAAATATTGTTATATCTCATTTAAAAAACAATAACTAGAAAAAAAACAATGCAAGCAGAAAGATTAAGTAAATAAATTTAACTAGTGCTTTGAAATGAACTATAACTTTTTGGCGATTTACTTACCCAACACAAAGATTCCAATACTTTTCATTTTGAAATTTTAATCTAGATATTTGTCTATAACGAAGTACAGTAAGCTGAGTGAACCTCGTTAGCCAACCGTTGCGTTAATTAATGATTAGTATTTGGAATATGTGTAATTATAAGACTAGACGATTTTTAAACACAGATAACCCCAAGGAGACCATGACATTGTTACTGAGATGTGTATACATACGCGCAACTAAAACGCCTTTTTTCATTTATTTTTAATATTAATATTGTCGATAATTTTAAAGTATGTTTAAGGAGAATAATGAGCAGAGATACACACATCCAATACTACTTATAGTAGGTGCAATAAATAGCAGTCAGAACGAACTGCAGGTCAACTTAGCAAGCGAATTCTGTTCGGTAGCCGTTAAAAGCATGAATAACTGACAGTAAAATGTTTGCAAGAAAAAACACGTTAAACACATTGATTTTTAATTAAGGGAGCACATCTTTTTATACTGTACACAACTGCGAAAATTTATTTATCTCGTATTCGTAACAACTTCCAAAATTTGAAATGAAAACTGCACCATGAAAGAAGGAATTTCAATGAAGATGTAACTGATAAAAGAATACAGGTTTTTTTGAGTAGTCATTCATAAGAATAGCGTACCTAATAATTTCATTGCGATTACATAAATAGAATTGATATAAATATCTTTTCTCAAAATGTGGGGAGCGTAAACAATTTTACTGTTTTATTTACAAAACTGAAACTAAGCATAAAAGATGTTGGCATTTAAACTAGAGCTATGCATTTTCAGGTTGACAATAGATATGACACACCAGAATATACAGTTATGCCGATACCTGCAACAACATACGCTTTTTTATTAATAAAACATCGTTTATCTAATTAGTACTACGTGTTCAATATTAAGATCCTGTTGATGAAGTTGCATTTAGTGTTGCAGTCTATCAGAGCAGCAAGTGAGTGGCAGTCGATATGGGCGATATAGACATCGCCAGCTTGGTTCAGACGCTGCGCGATAGTGTGGGACTCCCTGTCGGGGTGTGCAGTACTGGTATACCCACTAAAACCACCTTGGCAGATTAAGTTCGGACCCCCCTGGGACCGCATAAGCATTACTGCGGGGGGATCACATCGGAAGTTGTTCGGGCTGTTTGGCTGTACTGCGTGCATTCTATATTGTTTGGGCCGTGCTCTTAGCGCTCAGGATCTCCCTTCCCATTAGGTCAATAGCTTTCCATTTGCCCTCACTCTCCAGCATCTCAGCGACCATGTTATCAGGATTCAAATCTCCTACTATTCGGCTTGCTTTAGATCTTTACAGACACCATATCGGGCACTCAAAGACAGTGTGCTCCACCCGTGTCTATACCTCCACAACTCTCGTAAATATCTGAGTCCGACAGATGAAAACGTCTTAGGTATGACCGGAAGCACTCGTGTCCACTCAAGGTTTGGGTGAGATAATAGCTCAAGTCTCCATGTTTCCTTTCGAGCCATGGCTTTAGATCCTTTATCAGTCTCTTGGTTCAGAACACACTCCCATCGGCTCTCTCCCATAGTTCTTGTCACTTCTCAACCGTGGTAATCGACGCGGTCGCCTTGCTAATATCCCTCTCCATCCCCGAGATGAGTTGCACAACTAAGTGTATCGGTGGGATTCTCGCTAACACCAGCAGCGCCTCCGTGGAGACTGTCCTGTAAGCTCTCGTGATCAGTATAGCGGCTTTCCTCTGGACACTTAAGAGTTTTTGTCTATAGGAGCTTTTCTCCAGGGCATTACCCAATATCGGGGCTGCATACAGCATAATGCTTTGCGCAACTGCGGCGTATATGCGTCGGCTTTCCTCATTCGGACCATGAATCCTAGGCAATAGCTGGCGAATGTTACTTAGGAATTTGGTCGTTTTTTCGGCGGTTTTCCATATGTGATGTCTCATAGTCATGTTCCTGTCAAAGTGAATTCCTAAGTACTTAAGGGATGGTTTACTTTGGACTAGATTGTCGCCTATCCGGATGTTAACTGTCTTAGTTTTCCTACCACCAATAAGGAGCACAACCTCTGTTTTGTGGGGCGCAAGTTTCAAACCTTTCTTGTCTAGCCATTCCATGATGTTGTGAAGCGCATGCTTAGCGGCCAGTTCCAGCATCTTCGCCTTTCTGGCAGTCACAACTACACCCACATCGTCAGCGTAGCCGATCAATGAGACACCCTCAGGAATTGGGATTCGCAAAATGTCATCGTAAAAATATTCCATAAGGTAGGACCCAACACCGATCACTGCGGGACTCCACACGTAACCTCCAATTCTTCTGCCTCTCCAATTTCGATAATCCTTCCTTGGAAGTAGCTGGCTAACATGTTGTATAGGTAGGGGGCTATATCCCTCCTCCTTAGCTCGGCGAGTACCCCAGACCAGGGAGCTGAATTGAACGCGTTCTGAACATCGATGGTTATCAGAGCACATAGTTTCCTGACACTGTAAGATCCTTGGTAAATCCTCCTACAATTCCCTTCACTCTAACCCTAAAACCATGTTGGTCTTCTGCTAATCCCCCGTGCAGCTCTATCTCACGCTTCAGCCGGACCAGCAGGAGCTGTTCTAGGAGTTTTCGCAGGACGTTGAGGATACTTATGGGACGATAACTAGTTCATTCATTCATTCATTCATTCATTCATTCAAGTTAGGGTGGGCACTTGAGCTTGGTGCTCATTGTACCATCCCTATTGATTCTCTTATTTCCACTCGAGCAGCTTGATGTGCTCTATAAAGCCCAGTATCTTGCCCAGTGGAAACTTGAGGACCTTCGAGGGCTCCAATAGATCTCTCCCGAAATATTTCTGCCTGAGTACCTTTAGTTCCTCACATGTGCAGATTAACTAGTTCTTTACTGTATCGTCTTATTTTCCTTTTCTATCAACACCAACCTCGCTCTTTTCCATATGTTAGGGAAGTGTCCTAGCCTCAGTAGATTATTCAGCGTTTCCAGGCCAAGTACCCGAGTGGTGAGTCACGATGGTCTTGACAGCCTCAGCTTGCAGCCCATTAGGGCCCGGTGCAGTCCCATTTCTTAGCTTATTAGAGGCCTGTTCCAGCTCATTGAGCGTAAACCAAGGGATTGCATCGTCTACACTCTCTAGCACCTACCAGTCACCCCGTGCGTGGGACGGGAACAATGTCTTGGCGATCTCCAGCTGATTTTCATCGCTCAAACTTAGTGCAGGTCTTACTTTCAGTTTCTTAGCTACTATTGGGTACCCCGTACCCCATCTGTCATCGTCGATTTCCTTCAGAACTTTTTTCCAGGCTGATCTTTTAGCTTGTTCTATGGCTTTCTAACCACCATCGCCCATGTGGTTTTAGTGGATGCGACGCGCTTTGATTGACCACGTTTTATGCATAGATAAAGTACGTTGGCTTATGTTTCCGCAGTGGAGGGGATAGAAAAATCAGAAAATCGTAAAATGAGCGAGGTTGTTTTGGTGACAACTAAAATAACCAAACTTCAGCAACCGCGTTCCGTAAATATCATAATTTTCAGGAATCTGCTATATTCGGGACACAAAACCGAGAATTTGGTTGCTATTTGTGAATTACGGTACGCGCCCTAAGTTCTTATCGGAAATAATTATCTACTTAAATATAAATTTAAATTAAATTTCCTTCAGAATTGCATATATTTAGCTTTTAAACTGCATGTAAATATGAGTCATTTGCTTAGTTCAGATGTTTTGGGGATTTTATACGGACGAAAACAACATGAGTTATTTAAGCGAAGATTGTCGAGTAAAATATGATGGATATTTTATGCATAACCCCACGTATTTTGTTTGTTTACCTAAGCAAATGGCTTGTTTTTTTTTGTACTTAAAACACTATTATGATGTATTTTTCAGGAATAACTGCATTGTTATAGCGATTTATTATTTCATTTTCATAATTTTTACCCTAAGAGAGATATCAATGGTAGTTCATTTTGATTTGAAATACTATAGTTATTAATTTGCGATGTCAACCTAGAGTAATACTACACTTTATTACTATAATAAATATTAAATACTGTTGAACTCAATTTTTATTGCGGGGAAGTGTTTAAACCACAGACCACAGATAGACTGCCAATAAACCATACGCGCATTATTACGGCACACCATCGACAGTTAGCCGGACATCTTGGAACACAGGCGTCATCATCACGCGTCATCACATTACATTGTTGCGGCAGATTCAGATTCCACTCTCAAACAATTTTTATTAGATTTTATCTTGCATATTTTTATATGGCGTTAAAAGAATGCGTCTCTTTTTATTATTTTTATTTTCGTTACGGCTATTATTGGCTCTAACCCCCGGGGGGGAACCTGTAACCCCTACCGGGCGCGTCCCCGGGTGGCGGATAGGGGAATGCTCGCTGATCTTTGGATCAGAGGGTAGGAGGGAAATAAAATACCTCCCGCGGAATAACAGGTTTGTGATCGGCTCCCGCTGCTGCGCCCTGGGAGTGCTCCCCCCCTCGGGCGGTATTCTCGACCGCACGGGATGGGGGGCTGATGTGAGCTTGCTCTGCTGAGGGGTTGCTGTGGCGTGGAGTCAGGAGCCAGCCACTTCGGGCCCTGATCAGGTAGTGTGCGACGAATGCGGAGGTCGGAATCCGCATCGCTCCGGGCGAGTTCCAGTCCGTCCGTGTTTTCCGGGACTGGTAAAGTGAAGGTCGGGCCTCAGGGAACTGGGGTAGGAGAACACCACTCCGAGGGTATACCCGTTCCCGATTATTTCAGCCCGCCCCCTCGCACACGAAGCGCTGGTGTAAAACGTAAGGATGTCACTTAAAACTAAAGAGAATATAGATGAGGCAGAGGTATTCAGCCCGAGGGCTTTCACGAAAAGTTCTCTGATGCAGAGAACGCCACCGAAGAGACAGAACAGCCAGGGGGGAAGTGTTGACCTCGACGCCACCCTTAAAGGCAGTGAGGAGGAAATTCTGTTCCGGTTCTCCCCAATGGAGGAACACATCTCTCGAGCGAGAAGTGATGAGGAGAGGGAACTAGAGAAATGCAGGGGCATCATCCGTATGATGAAAAAAGCCATGGAGCGTCAGAAAAACATTAGTGCTGACGTGAAGAAGGGTGTCGTGTTACTGGAGGAGTCGATCGATGTGATCGCTAACTTGCGGAGCTCGTGGAAGTCCGCAGAGCGGTGCATCGCTCACCAACAGACCCAGACGTCGCCCCAAGCTCTTCCCGCCCCTGCAACTGGTGGCAAAAGACCCGCCACCAGTCCCACCGCCGAGTGGACAGAGGCTCTGTCGAAGAGGGGAAAGCGCAGAAGGAAAGTGGAGAAGGAGAAACCCCCTGAAAAAAACCCTGGACCTGTGGAGGGAGAAAGGAGTAACGAAGGAGAGAAAGAGAAAGAGAAGAAAAAAGCGAGGAAGTTGCCGGAGGCAAAACCGACCGCTAAGGGAAAGGGCGTCAAGACAGGGAAGAAGGGTAGGCAGGTTAAACTGCGGCCCGATGCCCTGCTGATTAAGCCGGCTCAGGGCAAGTCTTATGCTGAGGTCCTGGGCAAAATCAGAGGAACCGTCAACCCGGAGGAGACGGAAACAGAAATCCGGGCTGTGCGACAGACCCGGTCTGGCGACGTCCTCCTGGAATTCGGGAAGAACTCCAAAAATGGAGTAGGATTTGGGGGATAAGTTGAAGGCGGTACTCGGCGAGATGGGAACGGTCCGAAATCTCGAACCAAAGGTCACTTTGGAGATGCGTGACCTGGACAGTTGCACCACGGTAGCGGAGGTCCAGGAAGCCATCAAGAAATACGTGGGCGACGTTGACGCCGATGTTAAGGTCTCCCTCACTAACACCAACAGTAGGGGCCTCAAACTGGCGATCATCCAAGTAGGAGATCGGCTCGCGAACGAACTTCTGAAGGCGACCCGTATCAAAGTGGGTTGGATCTGTGGTAGAGTTCGTAGGAGGGCAGAGGTGCAGAGATGCTATAGGTGCCTGGGGTACGGTCACCTTGCCGGCTCTTGTAAAGGCACCGATAGAAGCAATCTTTGTTTTAAATGCGGAAGTCCCAAGCACAAGGCGAGGGACTGTAAAACGATCGGCAAGTGCCAGATTTGTGCTGAGGCAGGGCAGCCTCAGGAGAAACTACAGCACGTGCCTGGAACCAGGAAGTGCGCGACATACCTGAGCGCCCTGGAGAAAGCTAGGAAGAAATGACCACGATCTTCCAAACTAATATGAACAGGAGCCGACTGGCTGATGAACTCCTGTATCAGCTTGTGTACGAGTCCAAGGCAGATATAGTTCTTATCAGCGAGCAGTACCGGGGATCGTGATCAGCCCACTTGGTTTCCGGACTCGCTGGGCACTGCTGCCGTGTGGATAGCCGGTCTAACCAATCCGCGGGTGGGGAGGCATGGCCGTGGCGAGGGTTTCGTTTGGGTCAGGGTCGGAGGGGTAACGTACTTTAGTTGTTACCTCACGCCCAACGAGCCCATCCAACAATTCAGGGGGGAAGGTTGATGCCCTGGAGGACGCCGTCTTTCGCACTCACGGGGATGTCGTCGTCGGTGGGGACTTCAACGCTAAGGCTTTGGAGTGGGGCATGCCCCATCCGGATTCCCGGGGGAAGTACATCCTCGAGATGGCAGCTAGGACCGGACTTATTGTCCTAAATGTGGGAGGCGTAACAACCTTTCGCCGTCCTGGTTACACCGAGACAATTCCGGATGTTTCCTTTGCTTCCGAGGCACTGGTACCGAGGATCACAGACTGGAGAGTCACGGAGAAATACACTGGAAGCGACCACCAGGCCATTATCTTCACTGTGGGCGGCTTACGGGAAACCCCCCGTTTGTCCACACCCGTGCCTGGGGGGTGGAATCTTGCTGGGCTGAATCCCAACCGATTCTTTGAGGTTCTGTCGGAGGCACAGATCGGCGCCGAACCGACTGGGGAGGGGAGAGACCGGGCGGAAGGACTCGTGGAGTCGACAATGGCTAGCATCGCGAAAGCCTGTGACGCCGCCATGCCCCGGAGGACCCCTCGTCGCCGCAGGTACTCCGCTTACTGGTGGACGCCTGAGATAGCCGAGCTGCGCAGACGGTGTCTGCGTCTGAGACGAGCTGCGCAAAGAGCTAGGGATCGTGACACGGCTAATGCAACATCTGCGGAGCATCGGGAGGCGAAAAAGGCACTTCGGCGTGCGATAAACCAGAGCAAAGCATGCCGCTGGAAGGAGCTGATCGCGGACGTGGACGCCGACCCGTGGGGACTCGGGTATAGGATTGTGACCCGTAGGCTTGGAGCTATGAAGTCGCCGGCCGCCCTGGAGCCCGCTAGGATGAAGCGCATCGTCCAGGCACTCTTTCCCACTCACTCTGTGAGAGGAGAAGGGAGTTTCGGGGAAGCGAACGATTTCCCTCCATTTGAGGAGGAGGAGCTTAAAGCGGTGATGGAATCTCTCCCAAACAGGAAGGCACCGGGGCCAGACGGCGTCCCGTATGAAATCTTAAAAATGGTGCACCGGCAATGTCCACACGTATTGCTGGACATGTATAATGGGTGTCTGGCTGCCGGGATTTATCCCTCCCGCTGGAAGGTAGCCAGACTGGTTCTGATCAACAAAAAGGAGGGAGACCCGGACGACCCGACCACATACCGTCCTCTGTGTATGCTAGACACTGCGGGGAAAGTTTTGGAAAAACTCGTCCGGGGTAGACTACATGCGGCGATAAATGGCGCGGGAGGCTTGTCCCCCGCCAGTACGGATTCCGTCGCGGTAGATCGACCGCCGACGCTCTGCTGGAGGTTTCCGAGGCCGTGGATAGGGCGGAGAACTACACCCATTATTCACGCCGCATCGTCCTCCTCGTCACCCTGGACGTGAGGAACGCCTTTAACTCGGCAAGGTGGACGGACATACTGGATGCGTTGCAGCGGGTCTTTCGGGCGCCGCCGTACCTCCTCCGAATGATCGACGACTATCTGAAGGATCGCAGCATAACTTATGAGAGTAACAGGGGCATATGCACCCAAGAAGTGACGTCGGGGGTCGCGCAGGGATCCATCCTGGGGCCGGACCTCTGGAATGTCCTCTACGATGGGCTCCTGAAAGCCGAAATGCCCGAGGGGGTTGTGGTGGTCGGGTATGCCGACGACATCGCGTTACTTATAACAGCGCGGGATGTCGAGCTGGCCCAACTCACTCTCAACCAGTCAATGCGGAGAGTAAACCGCTGGATGGTGGACCACGGTTTGACCCTGGCCCTCAACAAGACGGAGTTGGTCATCCTCTCCAAGAAACGGATGCCACCCTCTCTTTCCTTTTCGAGTGGGTAATGTTGAAGTGAGGACGAGCCCGGCGGTGAGATATCTCGGTGTGATGGTCGACGCCAAAATGACCTTTTGGCGTCAGATCCTATACACCGCTGATAAAGCCGCGAGGATGACTGCGGATTTGAGCCGTTTGATGGCGAACGTTGGGGGTCCTCGAGCAAGCAGGAGGAGACTGCTCATGTCAGCGGTACAGTCGGTGCTGCTATATGGATCAGAGGTTTGGGCGGACGCTCTCAATAAACAACTGTACCGTAAGAGGCTGGCCCAGGTACAGAGGAGAGCTGCGTTGCGGGTGGCCTCGGCGTACCGCACTGTATCGGAGCCGGCAGTTCTGGTAGTGGCGGGAGTCATCCCGGTAGTACTGCTGGCTCAGGAGAGGAGACGTATGTTCCTCAGAAGGCACGGCATTAGAGAGGAAACAGTCGCCGACGACAGGGAAACTACCCTACTTGCTTGGCAGGGACTCTGGGCGACGGAGGAAAGAGGACGGTGGACCGCGAGGTTAATCCCGCTACTCCGTCCTTGGATTAAGAGAGGTCATGGTGAGGTGGACTACTACCTCACCCAGTTCCTGACTGGCCACGGCTATTTCAGGTCCTATCTCCACCGCATGGGGAAAACGGACTCTGGGATATGCCTTTACTGCCCCGGTGAAACAGATGACGCCCACCACACATTTTTCTCCTGTGTGAGATGGGCGGAGGATAGAACGGAAGTCCAGGCGGAAATTGGTGAGCTCTCCCCGGATACTATTATACAAAAAAATAGTTGAAAGGGAGAGCTATTGGAGTAGCTGGTCGCGGTACGTCCACCACGTGCTGCGCATCAAGAAGGGCGACTTAGATCGCATAACTGTGATATGAATATGTGGTATTTATTATATGTGTTTATTTATTTATTTATTAATTAATTTATATATTTACTCGTTGTGTATGTCGGTTCCCTTTTGAACCATTAAGTGGTGTGTTTGTCGGTTCCCTTTTGAACCTTACGTTGGTGTGTGGCCTCTATACAGCCAAATTAACAGACCCAGCCCGAAGTTATGTGCTAAACGGTCCCGGGCTGGTGTCTAGGAGACGGGGGGTGTTTTTAGCTGGTAGTCTTCTTTTGAAGGAGTCCAGCACTTCGTGCGTAAATGCATTTTCACCTCCCACGAAAAAAAAAAAAAAAAAATTATTGGCTCTAACCATTGCCCTTCTGCTCATTTCCTTATTGCGGCAATTTCGTCTGACCACCAGTAAACCGGCTTTCTGCCAGGTCTTGATTTCCTTGGAAAGACTATGTCACAGGCTTTTGCGGTGTTGTTAGATAGTTGTTCCGCAGTCAATACATTATCTTTTGCATTTCCTTTAATACGACCGAATTCAAGTGAAAGATCCTTGCATCTCTCCTTTAGAAACTTCAGCCTTTAGTGCTTAATGGTGTTTGACTGCTCGCTAAGTGAGGGTCTCCCACATCAAACATGATGTGTTGGTGGCAGCTGAGGGTTTCATCCCCCAGCACTTTCCAGTTAAGGATTTCGGTAGCTATCTTGCTTGTGCTGAAGGTTATATCAATAATCGATTCACTGCTACCAAGTTGGAAGGTTGGAGCGTTTCCGGTATTATGTACCATTAGGGTCCTCTTCAGCTAACCATTCTGCTAGGATCTCTCCCCTTTTATCCTCGAAGCTGGAACCTCAGAGGTTTGACTTGGTATTAAAATCTCCCCCCACGATGGTCTCACATTTGCTGCTTCTCATACTAACCCTTAGCGCCTGCAGGAATGATACGAACTCTTCCAACTTTATATTTGGAAAATGTAGCCCCGTACACTACTAACAATTCAGTTGCTAACCATACAAAGCCATCGCCGCAGCTCCTATCAACGATTTTCAGTGTATTAGATGTTCTAATTGCAACATTGATTTTATAATCCACGAACCAGATCGATTGCGTTACTTTTTTCTTGTTCGGCTCAGCCATAATTAATATATCTGCCTTGATCTGGTCTGCGATCTTATACATGAGATCCATTGCAGCTCTCCCGCGGTCTATGTTTCCTTGCAGCACCCTTATTTGGCTTCTATAGGCCATCTCTCTCTAGCGCCACGCCCCAGTTTGACTTCATTAATAATCTTCCTATATACAGGGCAACGTGATGTACCAGCTTTATGCCCTTTTTTGTTACAGGTGCCACAGTGTGGATCGTTAGTACACTCCTTCCCTTTGTGCCCTTCTTCGCCACAGTTAAAACATTGATTTGAGTTGTTGGGTCCATTACACGTTTCCGCTGTGTGCCCATACTGCAAACAGTTGCAGCATCTGGGTATGTGCGTGCGCTCCTTTATCCTGCACTTACTCCATCCAATATCAATCTGATCTATTTGTCTTAATTTATCGCACGCCTGTAGCCCTACTCCTATCGTGGCTACTTGGTTTTCATTAATGTTCTGCCATTCTGCGAATTTAATCTCCACATCGCCGTCAGCGCCTAGGGTCGCCACTTGCACCGCCTTCTTAATTTCTTGCTCCGTTGTAGTAGGATCAATGTCATAAATAAGGAACACCGTTTGTTCTTTCCTAGGGCACCTAGCCTCTATATTTTGAACTTTTGATACAATTGTAGATTTTAGAGTATCCACATTTTCCTTACTGCCCTTAACCGCAAGGAGCATCCCGCCACTTCTTGTTTTACGCACTCCCTGGACTTCCAATCCTAATTCTGTAGGGCTGACTTTCTGTTTTAACTCCTTTAGCAGATCTGCGTATGTTCTTCCTCCTGGTTTAATTATGATCGCCTCTGTGTCGCTGGCTTTATTTCTTGTGCGGAATCCGCCACCTCTCGGTTTATTTAATGGGTTCTCCTTGGTGCCTCCCGTTTCTGCACTCCTTTTAAGGACATGTAGGCATATTCTTATGTTGGTGGAAAAGAACACCGCTTCTAGAATTTTCCTGCCCACAACAGGATCTAAGCCATCTGGTACAGAACCAGAATTCTCTCCCTGCTGTTCTTTTTTGCGACTTCTTTTAGTTTACCCATAGTTCTAAATAACCGTTCAATTCTAGTTGTTTCTTCTGCCAGTTGTGCCGGGGTAAGTTTAAATGCAAACCGCTCATTCAGCTGGAATCCTGACTCAAAAGATATCTTAGTTGTAGTGACAAGAACGAGACCTCTTCATTTTCCTTATCAAACCCCTTAAGTGAAGCGATTTCAGGGTATTTGTCTTTAAACAGCCTGCAGATTCCCTTGTTCATATTCTCTTCCTCAACCAATACAGCCAAGTCCCCCTCCGTCGTAGCTAACGGATTTCCCGGTACAATCTCCACATTTTGGAAGGTACTTTCGGGCCATGGTAAGTCGATAAGTTCCAGTATGTTCTCGATATCCACTGCTGTTTTAAGCTTGTGTCTTATCTCTATACCCTTCCTTTCCTCTTCGGAATTTATCCCCTCTTCCACAGTTTGTGTCGCGGCTTCATTTGTAGCTTTCTGACATTCCCCCGAGACTGCTACTCTGTCACCAAAGTCCCCGCTTGCGTTGCTCAACCAACCCCACAACTTCGCCCCTTTTAGTTGGGCTATAATAAAGTCAAGTTTCGTGGTGGCGTCCTTTATATCCATCTTAGTGTTGGGATTTGATACCACTACCGCCATCAGTTTCCTCACCTCCTTATCTGCAGCCTTAATAAGCTCTTATATCTTTTGTCCTTCCACGGGTGGACCCTCCTCTATATCCGATGTCGCGTGCTCCCTCTGCGTCTTTTTGCCCACTGAGTTTGCGAACTATCCAATAGAACCACCTCGCTAGTCAAAGAGTAGCTTCTCTAATCACGCTGAGGAGATCTTGTACAAAATTGGATTTTTGAAACGGGTTTGTCGGCACGTTGGTAGCTTCCGCACTTACTGCTGGAGACACTTCTCTCATATTTTTGGACATTCACTCACATTTTCTTTTGCTTTGTTTTTCGAATCCATAACTGATCCCACGAGTAGCTGGGGACTAAACGGTCACTCGTGGCAGAGCCCCGCGTTCACCACGAGAAGGCTTCTTACTCCGGAGGGTCGCCTGGTACTCCGGAGGCTCCGTTAAAGACCGCCTGACTTACGGCCATCCACTCCTCAGCACGGGTCGCATAACACTTTGAGTTCCGGATTTGACGGGTTTTCTCCCACGACGAGGTGAATGTGGAAAAAAGATCCCTAGCCCTCGATACCTAATACCATCGGGATCTGAATAGAACAAGAGTTGACCAAGGGAGGCCGATAGAAAGAAAGCAAGAAAGAGAAAAGTACCACGCCCAAGACAGGTTGAAGCAAGGCGAAGTGAACTGACAGGTTGAGTCCTCCTAAGCTTCACTGTCCCCATCCGTCCCAAAGGGTTCGGAGGGGAACATCTACTGAGCTCCACCACCAACGTCAAGGTCCCCCGACAGCGGAGTAGATATAGGCTACTTAAGTTGTACCTTATTTATCTAATTAGTACTACGTGTTCAATATTAAGTTCCTATTGATGAGGTTGCATTTAGAATTATAGTTAATTAAGTTCTACCTTCTTTATCTAATTAGTACTACGTATTCAATACTAAGATCCTGTTGATGAGGTTGCATTTAGAGTTATAGTCTATCAGAGCAGCAAGTAAGTAGCAGTCGATATAGACTACTTAAGTTGTGCCTTATTTATCTAATTAGTACTACGTGTTCAATATTATTGAACTTGTTTGAAATTATTATTGTCTTGAACAAATTGGTTTTTCCGTGCAATGAGTGTTGACGTGCACGACAGTTAAAACTGAAAACTTTGGTGTTATAAGATTATCACAAACTTTTAGTAGTATCTTCTTCTGTAAAAGTGTAGTTAGGGCTATTCGGAAATTCACTTTCATAGTTAATTGTGCATTCTCTTTTTATCTTGCTATGAAGGATGGTAAAAGCTACTGAATTCATGTATAACTTAATAATTGTATAAAAAAACACTAGTAATATATAGGTGGGTATACAATAGAATAAACTATAAATTTTAAAATTTTTATTTATTTTCTAAAGACTTCAGAAAACATTAACAATTCATTTTGATCAACATTCACCTTCTTTCACAAACCGTAAACCTGCAATGTATAAAACATCATGCACATTAGAAGGTTTGTATTAATAAAAGATACGTACTTGGATCTGAACAAGCGGCGAATTCGTATCCGCACATATTGCCATATGTCTGTTGGTTTCCATTAGCATCCTCACCACACACAGGAGTATAATCCATTGTGCAATATTGAGGACAATCCGCAACAACCATACTTGCGGAAATTGCAACGACTAAAACAAACGGAGGTAAACAAAACAGCACTGACGATGTGAATTTTTTTTTGTGCAATTCTATAGAAGCCTTATTGTTGTTGCCATACTGCTTCTTAAATTTGAGCACAGGATTTGATTTATTATTAGTTGCTCGCGCAATTCTTTTAAAAAGTTTTCAATAATTAGTGTGACGGGGATGTACCAAATTGATTTTGCGTTAATACTGAAATAATTATTTGATGGCATTTTTAGGTTTAGAAATGACATTGGTGAAGAGCAGTTTAGACTGAAACGACCTATCTAATGGTAACTGTACCATAAAGAAAAAACTCTGATTTTGAATATAGGTTTATCGAAACCTGTCAGACTTTGTATTTCATTTTTCCATGGGCGATATCATGATGAAAAAGAACTTTGGTTTAGAGAAAGTTGAAAATATGTGAGATGATACTCACTCTGTGTTATTTAACATGTATATCTCTTCTTGTATTGAAATCTTCGAAGAATTGTTACTTGCAGTAAATTAATTTAAAATTAATTGTATAGAATAATTATTTTGTAACTTTAAAAATCTACAAATTGTTTAAAATTGTTTGCCAACGTTAAAGCGGGAGGATTTATCTATGGATATGATAATTTTATAAGAAATTATTATCCTTTTTTTAAATCGATTTTTTTCCTGTTTTTAAATCGATCTGTTTGCCGCGTGGTTATATATTTTAATGCGCATTTGTATTAATGCAGTTTACAAAGTAACATGTCTTTAATGTCTTTTACAATTATTTTTATTATATTATATTTAAAAAATAAAAAAAAGTTAAATTAAAAAAAAATACATTTATCCAGGTATTGACAAGTACGTACAGTACAAAAAATTAGTGATGTCCACTCGCTTTATCTAAAAAAGTCATCAATACACGTAGTACGAAACGAATAATTAAATAATATGTTAAATTAAATTCTGTAGCAATAAAGAAAAAACATTTCAAACAAAATAGTCTTTATCAAATTCGTATATTTTCGGAACTACAGGAACTACGTTTATGGTCAAGCTATACAGGTAACATTAGGTACATATATGATGTTTTAAATTATAGTAAATTACAAAATATTAGTCCGTTTTGTTTGCAGTACCGAGTAACTTATACGAGGGATAAAAATAGTATACACAGATACAATAAAATACCTGCTCAGCGCAATAGAAGTATTCTTTTATTAAATTTAAACTTTTAAAAAATATTAATTGCTTTTAACTTAAATTATTTTTCACTGCTTTATTACCTACATGGTTTAATATTTTCTTATATCCTATACATATTGTTAAATTTTATAAATTAGGTGAGGTTGCTTGTCATGCTAATAAACTGTACAGATGTTACTTTTTGCTGAAACGCATTTACCCAAATTGGAGTAACACTTGGCTAAAGCAAGGCATAGTATATTTCGCTAATCAATGCTTTGGGCTTAAAAGAGAGCAATCGAAAGTCTAAAAGTAAACCAATCTATATCATTTATTTAACAAATAAATAGCGTTAAGAAAAAGACGACTCTTTTTCTTAACGCTGTTGTCAAGCTGTGTCAAGACTTGTTTATATGATACTACACACAAAAAAATCTGTTATCAATCTGAATATTTTTATTTATTCAGAAATCGAAACTTAATATATATTTAAATGAACTAAATCTTGTTGATTAGAACATTAGAGTAATTTTTCTAAAAACATAATATACTCCTAGAACAAATAGTATAAATATTTGCATTGAAGTATACTTCCTTCAAATGAACATTGTTATTGTTGTAAGGAATAAATCTATGCAATCATAGTGACAAATTAACCGTATTGGAGTAACACTTGGCTAGAGCAACGCACAAAATCTTTCCCTAATCAATGCACTGGACTTATTAAGAGAGCAATAGAAAGTCTGAGAGCAAACCAACCTATACCATTTATTTAACGAATGCATGCTAATAAAATAGCATTCAGAAAAAGAATTGATCAAGTCTTATTTACATGATACTACATGGCACTTTTCGAATATATCACTTTGCAACACTTATAGCTATCAAATGAAAGCTATATGGTGCCTTAGTTCTGCAGAGTTCTTCTATGTTTGCCAGACAAAAGAAAGATTGCTTTTAGAAATCTTTTTATCTTGACCAAAATTAATATATATGTATTAAAATCATCTTGTTTTTTTTTTCTTCGTTAATAATAATAATTAAAAAAAAGAAAAAAATATTGAGGTATAAAGATTGTTTTATGGACTCTCCTAAAAATGCGTAAAATTATATTAAAAAGTTATGATATAAATGCGTTTGCGTCTTTTTCCCGATGTAGTTGAGTACTGACATATGTAGGATACCAATTCCTATTGTATTTGCAATAATAAAATTTGTGCATATTTTTTGATTCATTTTTATCCCAATGATATTGCCTTTTGTGAAAAGAAATTAAAAACTATTTTTTTTGATATGCTGTTTGGAAAGAGCAAAATATTACTTTTAATCAGCAAGCAAAGGAAATCTTTCTAGTGCAGGTACCAATACACTGTGTACTGCATAGCTATCAGTACAGTTTTTATACAAATCATAAATGTCATAAGTGTAGGTATTCAAATTTCAAAAGGATCTACTATCTCAAATCCTTATATTTATCTTATGTATAAATAAATCTTTTATTACTTTTTTTTTATTGATTTTTGAAGTAAATTAATATACACTTAATTCGAAGTTCATCTTAGGAACAATGAAAATGTTGTTATATCTCATTTAAAAAACAATAACTAAAAAAAAAACAATGCGAGCAGAAGACTAAGTAAATAAATTTAACTAGTGCTTTGAAATGAACTATAACATTTTGACGATTTACTTACCCAACACAAAGATTCCAATACTTTTCATTTTGATATTTTAATCTAGATATTTGTCTATAACGAAGTACAGTAAGCTGAGTGAACCTCGTTAGCCAATCGTTACGTTAATGAATGATTAGTATTTGGAACATGTGTAATTATAAGACTAGAAGATTTCTAAACAGAGATAACCCCAAGGTGACCATGACATTGTTATTGAGATGTGTATACATACGCCCAACTAAAACGCCTTTTTTTGTTTATTTTTAATATTAATATTGTCGATAATTTTAAAGGATGTTCGCTATGTTAATCCTATAATTTAAGGAGAATAATGAGCGGAGATACACACATCCAATATTACTTATAGTAGTTGCGCAATAAGTAGAAGTCAGAACGAAGTGTAGGTCAACTGAGCAGGCGAATTCTGTTCGGTAGCGGTTGAAAGCATGAATAACTGACAGCAAAATATTTGCAAGAAAAAAACACGTTAAGAACATTGATTTTTAGTTCAGGGAGCACATCTTTTTATACTGTACACAACTGCGAAAATTTATTTATCTCGTATTCATAAAAATTTCCAAAATTTGAAATGAAAACCGTACCATGAAAGAATGAATTTCAAATGAAGATGTAATTGACAAAAGA
This sequence comes from Protaetia brevitarsis, assembly GCA_004143645.1. Taxonomy (NCBI): domain Eukaryota; kingdom Metazoa; phylum Arthropoda; class Insecta; order Coleoptera; family Scarabaeidae; genus Protaetia; species Protaetia brevitarsis. Next base: position 38,740 of record RXPK01002427.1, on the reverse strand, counting down.
ATACAGGTTTTTTGAGTAGTCATTCAGAAGAAGTGGGTACCTAATAATTTCATTGTGACTACATAAATGGAAAGATATAATATTTTTTTCTCAAATGTGGGAGCGTAACATTTTGCTGTTTTATTTTATTTTTATGAAGCAGAGCTATGCATGTTCAGGTTGACAATAGATATGACCCACCAGAATATACAGTTATGCCGATACCTGCATTAACATACGCTTTTTTTGTTATTAAAATATCGTAATTTTTGAAGGTTAGGTTGAGCATGTCTAAGAATCTCAAAATTTCTTTTAACACACGTTATGTGACCGTTTGTACGTCGGTAAATTAAAAGAAAAATGTGCAATGAATCCGCAAAACAATAGGGTAAATAACATGATATCCAAAGTTTTATTATTTGTATTACTTTTAGTACATAGGTTTTAATTTCACTATTTTTATTTATTTATTGTATTATAGAACTTGAACCCTGGATAACACCGAATACCCAACATAAAAAAAGACGGAATCAGTTAGTGGCAGCAGATTTTATATCGACGAAATATAACACAACACAGAGCACATGAGTTAATTAAGCGAAGATCATCGAGTGAATTACAATGGATATTCTAAGCATAAGCGGACGTATTTCTTACAAAGAATGGGAAACACAATTTTTATTTTCTTTGTTTGTTTACTTAAGCAAATGGCTTGTTTTTTATTTATTAAAACACTATTATAATGTATTTTTCAGAAATAACTCCCTTATTATATTTATTATTTCATTTTTATAATTTCTATCCTAAGGAAGATATGAATGGTAGTTCATTTTGATTTGAAATACTATAGTTATTAATTTGCGATGTCATCCTAGAATAATACTACACTTTGTTACTATAACTAATAAATATTAAATATTCCTGAATCCAAATTTTTATTGCGGAAAAGTGTCTAAACCGAAGGTCGTATGCGATGGACCTCTTCATATGTTCTTACCTTCAATAGTCGATCTTCGACGGCCGTCTGACTCACACGCTCGTCTGCAGCAGTGACATATACTGATGGGGCGTGACTCGATGGATCAGTGGGCAGCGAGCTAAGATACGATTGGCCCAACTTCGATGTAATTTTTGCGTATGCTGCGACCACTCCTTCTTCCGCCAGTTCCACACGGAGATCTACAGTTCGCCGATTGTTTGCATAAATAACTACAAAGCGGGTTTCATCGTATCAAATCAAGGGAATCGCAACTTTCTTTCTCTACTTAAATGTGTGTGTACGTGTGTAGGTGTATTTATCGGTATTCTTACAGAAATAAAAGCTTTGTAATGATTAATTTGTGATTTGCAATGGTGGGGGCGTGGCCCCGTGGCTGTTTCAGAGGAGCCGCTCCTGGAATCAGTGATGTTTTAGTAGGGCCTTTGCCGTCGTTTTCGCGGTTTAATTTCAGTAGGGCGTAGTAAGAAAAGAAAGCTACAGAAGTAGTATTTATATGTAACTCATTTTAATTTTTAAGGGGCCCTCAGCATACATTTGCTATTAACGTATGGTGTGAAATTGTTGAGAACCATTTAAGAGGTACATTTGTTTTTCCCGGTTAGTTAACAGACGTAGCTCGCGCGAACCTTTTGACAAATAACTTAATACAGTCAATTTGAAGAACGCAGCCTACAACTTAGGCTGATTTATGCATGACGGTGGCTAATTTTAACCACCATGTTTGAGCACTTCTTGACCTCACTTACCCTTATAAATGGATAAGAAGATATAGTCCGACAAGTTGGTCAATTCGCCCGAAAAGCCGGAACCTTTGGGTTTAATTTGGGTTATCTAAAGAGCTTACTTTGTGAAATTCCAATTGATCTTATAAATTATTAATTATCTTATAAAACCTACTGGAGGGGAAAAGGAAGAAGATGAAGAAATGCAAGAACAACAACGAGGAAATTGTATTTTTTTTTTAAAATAGCATTATATGCTTGGGATTTCGCTTATTCTATTATTATTATTACATTTATTTGGTATAAATGTTCAATGTCAATGTTCAATTAAAAACTGCGGAATGAAAATGATTTACGGTAATTTCTTTTCACCTAGTTGATTAAAAAATTATTTTATCCGCGATATTTCAATTTCATCTATTGTTTTATGTTTTCTAATGTCAATGTGTCAACAAATTATATGCTATTATATCCTTGAAGCACCATATTTGTTCTGCAAAAGTCGTTATTAATTTTGTCCAGGTAGAATTGCGATCCGTCCCACCCACGTGTAAATTGGCCTCCGATTTTAGACGTTTGTGATCTGCCCTGTTACGACAATGAGTAGTTATATCTTTTTATTTTTCCCAATCGTGAATCAGTTGCCCAGGTGGCTGTACGACTGGTATCTTCTAAATCACTAATTTGTATATTATTATGCCTTTACTTTGTTAAATATGATAGAAACAGCAAAATCATTAACAACATGTATCGGTAATAAATGATTAGATTTATTTTTTAACAAATCCAACTGACCATAGAATAAGTATAAGTAAAATTGAATTATTGTAAGTTATTTAAAAAAGCATATTAGTTAATAATTAAAATTTTGACTATTCAATTCAAGAAGAAAAGACGAGAGCCCACAAAATACATATCAACAGGTTACATTTTAAAGAACTACTAATATTAAATATACTTAGTAGGTAGATAACCATCTAAGCATCTAAGTAGTTACAAAAGTAGAACAAAAGTAGAAGTTATAGTCTGCATCAAAAGTTATGTGACATTTGGTTTGGTTTATAAAAGGTTAATAAAAATGCATATATTGAACTAAGTCCTTCAATATCCGATCTGAAATTCATAGTATTATCTCTTATATTAATTTCTACCATTTCCAGAAAATCTCTGCATTTTTTTATGTGTATCAAAATCTGGTTTATGTATATTTTCTATGCAATATGCGGCCAATGCACACCTTTGTTTATGTGTATTAACATCACTTTTATGTAAAGTTAATCTGGTTTTTAGCCATGTTGATGTTTGCCCAATATATTGTAAAGGACAATCAGCACATGGAATGGAATATATTATATTATGGGGCACAAGTATGTCATCCTTACCTTTCCTTTTAGAGAAATTTCGGTAAGGGGTTGTAATTGTAATATCCAAATGAAATGTGTGGATTGTTAGTCACAAAATCTGGTTATTTTGTTGGTTATGTTAGGAATATAAGGCAATTTAAAATATCTTTTGTCCCTGGGTATTTTCAAAGTATCATCATTATTATTATTTTGATTAAAAAGTGAATTATCTATGTTATTGTTATTATTGAAATTTGGTGTATTATAAAGAAGTTTATAAATGAACGATTTTGGATATCCATTATTTTGAAATAATTTTGAGAGATGTAATAAATTGTCAGATAGAAAAGTGGGATGGCCTATTTTCGTTACTCTATTTTTCATAGCTAATAATGTATTAATTTTATGTATTAAAGGATGGTTAGAGTAGAAGTTTAGAGATCTACCAGAATTGGTGGATTTTTCATACCAATTAATGAATATGTTATCTTCTCTTCTACATACTTTCGTATCTAGAAAAGGTACACCTCCATCATTTTCTATCGCAACAGTAAATTGAATATCGGGATGAAAGGAATTAAAAATATTTAAGGAATTTTCTATTTCATTATTAGGTAAAGCACGAATAATGTCATCTACATATTTGTGTAAAAATGCAAATTGAAAGAGCAAAACTTTGATAATATTGTTCAAAACAAAATCCATTACTATTTTAGCTAAAATTAGACTGAGAAGTGATCCCATTGGTACACCCGATGTTTGCTGATAAAATTTATTATTAAAGGAAAAGAAACTATTATTTAAAATGAATTGAAACAATTCAAAGAAAGAGTCTTCACCCAATGTGGTGTGGGTGGACACAGATGTCCAACTATCTTTTATGACATATAAAACTAAGTCTGCCGGTATATTAGTAAATAAAGATACAACATCTAATGATTTGATGCAAAACTTTTTGGGTAACTTAAAATTTTGATATTTTTCAACAAATTCGAAAGAGTCTTTAACATCATAGGTATTGAAGTTGTCAAAAGTTTGTTTGAGGATGCTAGCAACATACGCTGATACGTGATATGTGAGAGAATCAATGCAAGAAACTATCGGGCTATATGGCACATTAGGTTTATGTATTTTGGGTAGTGTGTATAATTTTGCTGTGACAGAGTTGAGCGTTGATAGTTTTTATATGTGACATATTGTTGAGTTTTTTTTGTGTGGAGTCATTTGGATCATTAGTTACATATTTATATGTATCCACATCCCTAAGTAGCTCCTCTGTTTTTTGTATGTACTCTGTTCTTTCTACAGCAACCGTAACTGAGCCTTTGTCTGCTCTAGTAATAACTAGAGTTGGGCATTTGTCCGGCGGAGCAGATACGTATCGCGATGCGGGCCTCAAATAATGCAATATAAATAGAGCAGATCAATCGTGTTATTGTAATTTAGTATGTATTTGTAAAACATAGGTCGTATTAATAAAGTTGTGCAAATTTTCCTTAGGGACAAAATCGGATAAAACGGGCGAACAAACGGGCCACCTTGCGATGCATTCGCATTTTATATCACTACATACTTAGATAAAACAACAATTTTTACATTTTATAAGAAAAACAGGCACTGTTGTTACTGACTTGCAACTCTACGGTTCATCTGCTTTATTGGAGTACATGAGTTGGAGCGTTCGTTTTGAATACGCACCTGCCGCGCCGGAAAATTTGCCCAACTCTAGTAATAACTATGTTAGGATTATATTTAAGGGAATTTTTGCATTTTTTGCTAGCATCGACAAGAATTTTATTTTCTTTTTCAGAATGAGTGAAATACTTTGTTAAAATGTTAGTTATTTTAGACCGTCGGACATCCAAATTCCTATTATTCAAATTATCAAAAATGACCTCACATTCAGCCAAGACTCCACTGACATCTACATTTTTAGGAGCAAATGGTAATCCGAACTTTGGTCCCAACGACAAGAAGTCAGCCACCTCGCTGGGAACACCAGATCGACAAACCAACCTGCATTATTATTATAAAATATTATTTTGTTTAATTTTTTTATAAATTTTATCTTAACTGGAATTGATAGAAACAGCAAAATCATTAACAACATGTATCGGTAATAATTGATTAGATTTATTTTTTAACAAATCCAACTGATTTGAATTTTTTGAATTTGAAATTTCAAGTCGGATAAAGTTATCAAAATTTCTAAATTTAGGACTCGCATCCCTAACCCTTCTTTGAGAGTCTCTGCTTTGCGGGCGAGGTTATTGTTCTTAGTAGTCATCAGTGATGTCAAATTCTTCGATCCTTGTGTGATAATAACAACATTTTGATATATATTGCTATGATATCTAAGGTATGGAATCTATTTGAAAGTCATTTAGAACAGGATTTTAAACTCAATGATCTAGAAATTCAAAAGTGAGGCGTGTACTCAGTTGCCTACTTTACAAGCGAATTATGAATTTGTTAAAGATAGTTATTTAAAATGAATAAACATTAGCATTAGATGCTAAATATTGCTTTTATGTAATGTAAACTGTATTTTATGTTAATTCAAACTGACCTGGCATCTTTTTATGTTTGTGTATATTTTGCTCGGAGAGATTTTTCTTTCCTCGGGATGTTTTGTTTTTAACGTTTGGCATATTCCCCTCGAACTAGAGAAAATAACGGTATTTTAATGTCGGTTAGCTTTATCTTTCAAAATTCAGGTTGGTCGACCTGTGTGATAACAATCGAAGGCTGTTGACCGTTGAATATGATTTGAATTCTCATTCTGTTGGTGGCTACCAGACACGACGGTTGTCTTAATCTTCCTTTAACGTTTTTTTGCCACAATTTTAAAAAAATTATCAAAGTTGCAAAAAGTATTACCTAAAAAAGCATCGTTACAACTCCTGTTTATGTAATCCTTATCGAATACCTGCATCTTGCCAAGAAAATATCCTATAAAAAATTTTCCTACGAAGAGCTCCCGACCAGATTGCCTTTCCATGCCATTGACCGAGACCGGGGGCCCGTACCATTAGAAATTCCATTTCAGCACCAGAGTTTGTCAAGCGTCGTGTCCTTTTCAAGTTAGTATTCCATAGAATCATCTCACCTAAAACAGAACGGAATTAATTCAGTTCTCTTTCAATTTTAATCAGAAACTTGTATTTTTGTGTAATTTATTTTCACTATACGACAATTTGGGGTTAGTTTATAAGAACCGCCATTTAGTTTAGTTATTTTAGTAAATTTTATATGTAAGGGTTGTATAAAAATATCCCGGAGTTTGATTTGTGATAAAATAGCTATCTTTAACAAATATCGATAATCATAGATAATCGTTTGCTTTAAAATTTTAGTATTTGCCGTTTACAGATAGATGGCGCCGTTATTTATTTGAAATTTTAATTTATTATATGACATTTCCATAACCTCATTTAGTCTTTAAATATGCCAGTAAAGTTCGAAGACGTGTTTTTGTATTAAAGTTTGTCTTATTTAGTACTTTACTGATTCCAATTTACGTACCTTGTGATCATAGAGTCTCAAAGATGATGAAACATAGCATTTGGGTAAATAAATAAAGATTTAAGCTTGTTTTGGTTTGAAACGTTACTTTTATTTGTACAGTAAGTGTTTTACATCGATTTCGATAATTACTTATTTCACCAACAAATATTCAATAAACCAAGAGGGGTTTTGAGGGTGTGCCCGTTAGGTGAGAAAATGCCTATTCGTTAATAAGCGTCCGGAGTACGATTCTGACAGACGATCTGGTCCCTTTTGAAGCGTCCCGTGCCACCTAGGCAGCACTTTCACAGTTTTCTTTCACTTACTAGAGAGGTCGCTGGTGTAATAAATCGTAAACGGACAAGCTAAATAAAATAATATAAATTGAATATAATAATAAATTGGTATTGAATTAAAAAAAAATAAAATTTTGAAATCCCGGGCATTGTGTTCTGAAAAACAGGGCATACGTACCCGACGCACTATACAAGCCCAACACACTAAGGGCGCTCAAAGCCCCCCTTGTTTATAGAGCAAGCTAAGTATTTATTGTATATATACACTGAAATACACGTACAATTAATAGGACACCATGAGGGGTAACTTATTTCATTAACATTTTGTGAAGTTTTCCCAGTTTTTGGGCGTTCCAATACGTACAGCACATTTTAGGAAGCCACTTTGTGTATAATATATAGGAATGTTCAATGATCAGAAGCCCTGCGTTGTTGTCATTTATTATAGTATGTGGATGCATTTATATTTCAGGAAGGCATGCCTTTATACTTGTATATACTTAATACTTAACATTGTTTAAAGGTTTAAGAAGACGTTCTATTCCGTTTCGAAATGTTTAATTTAAATTTGGATTTCATGTTTCGACTTATGTCATCATCAGATCTACGCCAGGATCAAATAAATCATATTCAAAATGAATTTTAAAAATTGTTAAAACAAAAACTAAGCATTGATACGATGCTTCGAAAGAATTATTTTTGGTATTCAATTTTTAGCTCAATAAAAACTTTTCTTCGCTTCTCGTGTTCAAGTAACCATTTATTCAAAGAAATAATAGGATTTTTTCAAAGAGGACAAGAAACTATAAAAGACAAACTCAAAATCATATAGCAAAATGAAGCAATTAAGCTGTTAAAGGATAACAAATGAAATTATTTTAAACAAGATCAAATAGGCGAAAATATTTTTATATTTTACTAAATTGTGTGGCTTATACAATCCATTAAGGATACATACTAGTTTATATGAGGTATATCTTAATATTTGGCTTTAAGGATCCTTGAAGATATGGTGAAGTTGAGTTGTACCGGCTGTGCTTGTTAGGGTTCAAACAGTGGCGGTTGGTACATACGTCACCGGCAGGACCATTACAATAATTGAGACTCGTGTGCTATCCGAAATACGAAAATGCTACGAACTTATGCAAAGAAATTAAATCATTGTAATAGCACTTGTAAAACGTAAGCACTAGCCGCCGCTGGGTTCAAAATTATAATTTAGGAATTCAACCAAAAAAATGAAAACAAAGTTTCTCTTTCAAATGTCTAAGCTACGTAGCTTTATTTGCCACTTAATCAGAGACACAATTATTAAAAAAAAAATAGAAGCAGGTTGAAACAACTCAATCGTGATGCAATATGCAGGTACATTTTCAAGAAGGTTTTGGTTTCTTTTTTACTTGAAGACCGGTCAATATTCAGAGACTGTAGGCCACTTTTAGGGGGTTAAATAAATGCCCAATTTTTAACATAAACTCTTCTGGGAATACAGCCATGCTTATCCATCTACGGCTTTGTTTTACTAATAATAACTAACATACTTAACCATCGCCATCGTTAATTTAACTAAACTCATGTTCAAAGTTAATTTAAGTTTTTACATAATTTTCGGATTTTATAAAAAATGTTTGATTTTATCTTACTATAGCCTAGTAGCTTTATGTCACTACAAAGCAATTTAGACATTTCTGGTAAAAACCGTCGAACGTTAGTGTCAGGATTATTAAAAGGTTTTCCTTGAACAGTTTTGGTTACACTTCAAGCATCACTTAAGTTTTAATTACTTGTTACCGTATTTTTCGGACTATAAGACGCACCTCAAGTTTAGAGACGATTTATTGAAAAAAAAAATTTTAATGGTACCTTCGGATCATAAGGCGCACGCAAAATTTGGGGCAATTTTTCAATGTAAAAAAGCGCGTCTTATAGTCCGAAAATACAGTCATTTCACGCGTGTCTAGAATTTATGTTAATAAAGTTTAATTCAAAATCATGAATCAACCACATCACACACGGCTGTAACACATGCATCAATAATGAATATGCTTCTTCAACTTTGCTAGAAGAATGTTTTTGGTACACGCGAAGTTAAATTAAGAGCCGAACAGTGCCCGGTACTTCATTTAACTTCACATCTAGCAAAAACTGCAGATAGTTCTTTTCCGAGCCGACCAAGCCGAGTCAATCTAGTGCACGTTCTGCTTTAATGGTTCGTAGATTCAGGAGAACCAGATCTCCCTGTAGAAGACGTGAGCAAGGTAGACAACGACTCATAGTGCAAGAGATGATCGTTTTTTTTTTTACAGCTGCATGCGTTGAGAATAACGACGAGAATTAGAAATACACAACTCAAGCCTAACCAGCTTGACGAGTAGTAGGATTCCTGCAATTGAACCGTTACTTACCGCAGCACACGGAGTACAACGGTTGAGATTGCCAGAGAAATCATTGAGAATATGGCGAAGAAACGGAAAAGTAAAAATACCAAAACTGCAGAAAATCTCAAAGGAAGCCTTTAGTGGAGGGTCCGGAATGTTCTGGACGTTATTTGCACAATATAACAATTTCATGTTCATGCAGGATAATGCGAATCTCCATAGTGCTAAACAAGTTTTGAAATGCGCACAAGAAGTCAACATACAGGTCATGAACTAGGCCGACTTAACGACGGTGACTGCAAATAGAATTCATAGATAGCTCATATTGTAAAATAAAGCAATTTGCCATGTTGTCACATAGAGGGGCTTCGCATAGTGTCAAATAAATAACAATGGCTCGTACAATCGTAGAAGTATATCAAGTGTATATATAACTAACAGCTTCTTGCGGGTTTCGCCGTGTGTCAAAACTTTCGCTCGACGTTTCGCTGTTCATACTGACAGCTTCTTCAGGATAACTGAACTGATTCTCCATGGTCCGACATTCTTCTTATATACGCCCCTGGCGCATCCAACCGTGTAGTTTCCGCTCCAATGACCGTGACGGTTCGTAGTAGGCTCTTCCACGTGTTGCTAAGGTGGTACCCTTCTTCTCTGTTAACGGTTTTATTCTTTTCTATTTCTATGGCTTCCCTGATGAGTCTTTTCCCGTAGTTCTTGGTGGTAGTTATTACTTTTACATTCTTGAAATCCATTTTGTGTCCGGTGTCGTGCATGTGTTCTGCCACCGCTGATTGCTCGGTCCTTCTTAATCTTGCGTCCCTCTCGTGTTCTTTTATTCTTATGTCGATGGCTCTTCCTGTTTGTCCGACGTAGCACTGTCCGCATTGGCATGTTATCTTGTAGGTACCTTATGTGCGCCCCTTGGGTATCTTATCCTTTGCGGTCGGTAGATACTGCTGGATCGACGCTGCAGTCCCGAAGCGTACTTGTACGTTACGTTTCTTCAAAATTCGGCCTACTTTTTCGGTGACTCCTGCTATGTAAGGTAAACACGCCATCCCTCTTCGTGGTTCTGTAGTTTTCTCCAGTGTCGTCTTCTATGTGTATGAAGGAAAATACTACGAGCAGAAGAACGGAACAGCAATGGGAAGTCCTTTATCACCTGTAATAGCCAACTTGTTTATGGAAGCATTTGAAGAAGAAGCCCTAAGTTCCAGCGATATGAAACCCAAGTGTTGGCTGCGATATGTCGACGATACTTTTGTAATATGGCAACACGGAGAAGAAAAACTACAACAGTTCTTGGAACACATAAACTCACAGCACCCAGCATCAAGTTTACCATGGAGAAAGAACAAAATGGAAATCTCCCTTTCCTGGATGTTATGGTCAAGAAAACAAAAGAGGGATTGCTACAGCACGCAGTATTTAGAAAGAAGACGCACACCGATAGATATCTGCATGCAAGATCTCGCCATCATCCGATGCAGAAGAAGACATTAATATAAACTTTGCTATCCAGAGCCGAAACCATCAGTGACGAACAACATCTTACCAGTGAAAAGATTGAATCGTAAACGGCATCACAGTGTGAATCGAGCTTAATACTACTACGCAGTCTGAGAGTAAAGTGGTGAATTACACGCTCAATTACGCCACGCTAAGGTCTATTCACACTATAGATCAACGAACATGCAAGTCACGGGCCCGTCACCGTCAAAGCAAAATGTCTTTTCTACTAAACGTATGCATTTCATGGCAGTATATTCACACTTGTAGTCTCCCTGCGATCATGCGACGGGCGTGTGACTGCGGCGATCATTTGAAAGAATATTAGACCGGCACAAACCCGTCGCTTTCCGACGAATGCCTGCAAGTGTGAATTATACTGTAGTCAATCGCCGATCAATGGTGAAGCGACACAGGAAATTTACTTCGAAATGTTGTATTTTCCTTATTAATACCATCGTTAATTGCTCGAAAATTCTTTGACTGACTTTCTGAATGTTTAAAATATGTATTTTCGTTGTCTAAGAGTTGATTGTATAATGTAACATGTTTTCTTTCTATGTTTCTGCGTTTTAATAGTTGGTTAACCCATTTTCTCTTCCGGACTTCCTATTTCTTTCTCTTCTTTAGTGTGTGAGTTTCCGAATTAAAATATTCCTTGTTTTCTATTATTGAAATACTCGGATGATTTCGATTCTTAGAATCCGATTCGGAATCGGAAGATCCCGAATCGGATGATTCCAAATCCGTAAAATTTGTACAACGATTTTATACTAAATGAATCCACCGAAACGTTTGGTAGGTATACGTATTCGTATAAATTGTGTGATTTTGGAAATTCTCAATTTTCCGGTTTTGACTCGATCATTCCAACTCCGTTTTCCTAACTGACGGCGGTGTTTGTCGTTTATAGACGCTGTGCGCACTTAAATCACATAGTCACATGCACTCGGTATTAGTAATCTGCAAGATAATTTTTATTAAGAAAAATAGTAAACTTTTTGTTGTAAATAAGTTTAATAGAGATTTAGTTACGTATAAAATAAACACCAAATATGATCCCATATTCCACCGTGCTCCGTGTGAATTATTTCGATTATTGAAATTATCCGAATATGTACAACACTACTCTTCTTCATCCAAAATATGCGCAATTTTTATTAAAGTTGAAATGGAGAGCATTTTTATACAATTGCAAACACCAAACTGACTGCCGGTAGATCGCCAGTGTGAATTCATTGAAAATTGACTGGACTGTGACGGGCCCGTGCCTTGCATGTTCGTTGATCTATAGTGTGAATAGACCTTAATGAAACTGTAGTTCATAGCAGTACATTATACGTATGGGATGCATACCATACGTATAATGCACTGCTATGGATTTTTTTTGGCATCAGAATGACCATATTTGAAACAAACTATGGTAAAAATGTGATATATATTTATTATATTTGATAATTTTTTGCGAAAAAAAATTATCCCTTAGTTTTTTGTGAAGAAACCTGTTTCTGAGTGGTGACTACTACAGAAATGTTCAGTTATTGCGCGTATAAATCACTTTTCCGAAGTGCAAATTGATAATGAAACTCTCCTTCGACACATCAATCGGGTTGTCCATGCCTTCAGAGGAACTGGAAGTGTTTTGAAGGGAAAGTTATCAGTTCTATCTGAAAATGTGGTGGAAGACGTACGTGCTCGTTTGGATCACAGCCCTGGAAAGCCATTACGGCAACTTGCATAACAAACTGTTAGAAATACACATCCTAAACGGTGTTATAAAAAGTAATGTGAATTTTTTTTTGTAGGTTTTTCTATCGGATCAGCTCAGAAAGCTGTAAAACGGAAGCTTCATTATCATCCATATAAAATTTCTATCGTGCAGCAATTACTGCCACTAGATTTCGAAAAACGTATGGAATATTGCCATTGGTTTAATGCAAATCTGTGCAAATCCATGTTTTAAATCTTACTTTTTTTCTGACGAACCCTGTGGTTTAATTTAACAGGTGATGTAAATTTTCAAAATATTAGGATTTGGTTTCCGCAAAAACCTCAAGTTATTCGGGAAACGGGAATTGCATCCCATAAAAATAGGAATATTGATTGCAATGTCCAGGAGACGTATAATAAGACCGATATCCTTCCAGGATACAATAACAGCAGCCAGATATAGATTTATATTACACGAATTTGTGGAACAATTATTTGATGATAAATTACAGCTAGGCTATTTTCAAAATGACAATGCTACTGCTCATACAGCAAGAGAAACAAAAGAGTATTTGCAGGAATTCTTGATAACAGAGTTATTGGCTTTGAACGTCGGCCACCTAAATCACCCCATCTTAACCGCTTGACCTTTTTTTATTTGGTCATCTAAAAAATAAAATTTATCGCAACCGCTTACATAATATGGATCAATTAAAAGAAGCAATAAGAAATGGAATAGAGGATATTACAAACGGGCAATTAATAAATGTTTCTGAAAACATGAAGGAGAGGGTAGATGCTTGCATAAATAATGGTGGTTCTCACTTTGAACACAGCATGTAAGCAGTGCAGGTATGTTAAAGAAACATGTTCCCGATTTTTTAATTTATATTACATTTTTGTTGTAGAGCGTATGGTTATGAAAAGCATCCATCCATTATTGTCCATTCAGAACCTCTTATAAATTACGAAGAATGTCTGATATAAGTTAAGACATGACATAAAAGAGCATTTTTACAATATATATTGTTTAAACCTTCTATACCTTTAATTAAACCTGATTGTATTTGTTATCAGAAATATCCAGTTTCGAAAAATGTTTATTACCTTATTTTTGGTGCACTACACTTATTGTGCGGGTTGATATTAGTGAATATTAAGTTGCATACGCACAATCAGACAAAAACCCCACAATGACCGCACTTTACTGTGTTTTATTAACCAACGTCATCCGAAACAGTGGATTGATATAATCTTCGCGGAAAGTGGAGTAGGATGAAGACAGTTTTATTCGATCTTACGGTATATGTATGCTCAAATTCGGCCGTCTGTTTTTCTTTTTTTCACTATTAACTGTTAGAGCGCTTTTACTTCGCAATACAAAATTAATTGTAATAAAAACAATAACTAAATAAATCAAAGGTGAACTTCCTAATATTAGAAAAATTAAAATAGTTGGTTCCAGTTTAGACTTAAATTTCAGACGCTGCTACTTACTGTATTATACAGGGTGATTCTCAATATATGCGACAAACTTTAAGAGCTGATTCCTGAGGTTATTTTGATCATAAAAGTTCATATGAGTATATCTCCAAAACGGTTTGGTTTTAAAGTTATTGAATGTTTAATAATAAATTATGAACTATGACTAACACGATATAATGCCACAGTTGGTTCTTCAAAAACTATTGTGTTGAGAGGGAATTGTTTACTTGTCATTTCAATATTTGTCAATAGTTGTCAGAGTATTCATTCAGTTTATTGCCAGTTTCTGTTTTCTAAAATGAATTACACGAATGCTGAGATGTGTGATATTCATTTCGTTTACGGTCTTGCCAATGGAAATTCGCGTCCTGCTAGACGTCTTTATGAAGAACGATACCCGAACCGTATCATCCTGCATCATTCAATATTTGCCCGTCTTCACCAACGTCTTATTGAAACGGGAAATTTAAAAAAAAACGGACGACTGATAACGGGCACCCATCTACAGTGAGAACAAATTGAGGAAACGGTACTAAATGAAATTGAGGAACATCCTACTATAACCACCGGAAAAATTGCTTTTGCTTTAAATATTAGTCAGGCCACAGTTTGGACATAATTTAAAGATCAACTGTTGTATCCATATCACATTCAACGGGTGCAGGCACTTTTGCCGGCAGATTTTCCGCAAAGAGTGGCTTTTTGTCAATAGATGTAACACAAAAATCCTGACTATTTGGCTCAAATATTCTTCACCGACGAGGCTACTTTCTCTAGAAACGCGACAATTAATTTTCATAATAATCACGTATGGGCCGAAGAAAATCCGCACGAACTAGTGAATGCCCGTCATCAACATCAATTCTCTGTCAATGTGTGGGCCAGAATTGTTGGAGATCACTTGATAGGTCCACATTTTTTACCGATGCGGTTAAATGGCGAGGTATACCGCAATTTTATTGAAGAGGAGCTACTATTACTACTGGAAGAAGTTCCGTTGCAATTAAGATTACAAATGTATTTTATGCATGACGGTGTTCCAGCGCATTTTAGTTTAGTTGCTCGCGAGTTTTTGGACAATACGTATCCAGATCGGTGGATAGGACGGGGAGGTCCACAACCGTGGCCTCCTCGGTCTCCAGGCTTAAATTATTTGGACCTTTTTCTCTGGGGTCACCTTAAATCATTAGTTTATACGACTCCCATTGAAAATGTCGATGAACTGAGAAATCGTATTATCGCAGCTTTTCAAACAATTCGAAATAGCCCTGGTATTTTAGAAATGACTCGCCAGTCAATACGACGGAGGATAGAAGCTTGTATTGCAGTTGGGGGCGGTCATTTTCAACAGTTAGTGTGTTAATTTTGTTTTACTAATTATTTTGTTAATTTATAATAAAAACATTAATTATGTTAACTTACTATTAAACATTGTACAACTTTAGAACTAAGCGATTTTGGACATATGTTCTTATGAACTTTTATGATCAAAATAACCGCAGGAATCAGCGCTTGAAATTTGTCGCATATATTGAGAATCACCCTGTATAGCATTCTATACGTTGATTATTAGAGAGTAGGTCTAGGTATATAGATAGGTAGGTTTCACTCATACAATGCGTATAATAAAACACCGTCAAATTAATTTGTGACATTTATTTCACTGGACCTATAGTTATCAATATCAAATTCATACGAATTTTTCAAGTTTAAAATAAACAATCGAAAACATAATTCCATTGTAATAAATGTATTGCAGTGGTCGAATAAATTAATATTACTTAATTATACCGTTATCAGCTTTACTTTTATGTGCCTCAAAATAAAAAGGATATAACAAGAAGAACGGATATAATATAGTAGTTGACAGCCAGATGATGTCCAGGTCTGCATTTGGCAAGTCCTTCAAGGAATTTCCCGTCACGATTTTCCTTTGAGAAACTCAGAAGTAAAGATGATCAGTAGTGAGATACCTACACATCGAAATTACATATTAGAATTTGAATAGTATTATAAAAATATACTAAATATATATAAAATATACACATATTGACAGATCAAAGCTGGATCAAGTTTCAGTTCGAATGAACATTTTATGTTTTTTTACAGTGTACTTATTTTATTTAAATTTAGTCTAATAATGGTTTTATATATACTTGCAATCCAAGTGCATTGATATGTCAACAAGAGACGGTGAAAATTGCTGGAATTTTGTGAGAATCAGAAATTGACCTGTTTGAAAAGTTGCCTACTTTTTGTACATTGTAATTAATTCTAAGATTGAAAATTTGACGTAGTAATAAGCATTAAAAATGTTTAAAAGTATTTTTTTTATGATGTACAAACTTACTTTTATTTTATAATCAATGTAAAGTGATTCCAGAATTTTGCAATAATTAATTATTTAAATTTAGTATAAACATTCCATAGCTCCATTTGGTCACATGGGCATTCTCATGTATTAAATATCTTGTATCCTCCTCACTTCGGTGAAATTAACGGACTCTCTGAGACAGTTTGCCTCTCTGTTGAAAAACAATCGCTATCAAGTCTGTTAGAGATTTTCAACTCAAAAGAATTCACAAGCCAACCACCATGAGAGACGGACGTGTAAAACTTAACGGCTACTTTTGATAAAATCTTATTTTCTCCAATTTCAAATCTAAAAATGATGGTTAATTGTCAAACAAAGTTTATATATTTAGGAAGAATTAGTGGAATTTATGGCTTTAATGAAACTTAATTTTGTTTTTAAAAATTTTTAATATTATTTATTGGTACTGTGGACGTATAATGGAAATATCTACCTGAAGAATTAGTTTTATTGTACCATGTTGTGAATAATTTGTGGTTGTTTTAAAATTAAAAAAAAATAAACTAATTCTTCATGTAGATATCGTCACGTGAGGCATGCTACGGGGTGTGGCTCAGAGGTAATACATATAATAATTGCACCTACCTTGGGTTGCAGAGGTAGGAATCAACCAAAAGACCAGTACACTTCAGCTCTTTATTAACAGAGACCCTACGAGGAATACCTCGTGAAGTCTCCTATCGGAGAACCTCCACGCGGAGTGTCTCCTTTACAGAGCATCCCCATTAACTATAACTACAACAATTACATAGCTTAGCGCTATCCCCGCTCTTGAAGGCCGATTCGTGGCAATATCTCCATTATACTTCCACAGTACCAATAAATTATAAAAAAAAAATGTTGTCATAGCTTTAATCGATAGAGGATTACAACTCACAAGCCCTGAATACAGACCAAAAATATTAACAGAAATTAAAGACATTTTATTTTGTTTAAAATAACAGATACCCCCAAAAAGTTATCAATCAAATTCTTAAACAACGTCTACATAAATTATACAATACAAAAACAATCAAAAAAACACAAACTAAATAATACCATAAAATTCATTGCAATTCCTTATGTCAAAAGTTTATCAGAAAAAATCAATTCCATATTAAAACCGTATAATATTACTATAGCACATAAAAACAATAATAATTTAAAATCTTGTTTTACTAAACTCAAAGCCAATTTGAAAAAAATCCCATTTTATTTATTCCATTCCCTGTAGTAGTTGCAAGGGTGTGTGCATAGGACAAACAAAGCAATATACATAAAACATAGAATCCAAAATCATAATCATCTTCTACTAATGTAACAGCTTTAAAAAAACGCGAAATTGAATACAATCATATATTTAATTTTGAAAAAACGAAAATTTTAACTAAAGAAAAAATCTATTATACACGCAATATTTTAGAAATGATCTACATTAAAAAATGAAAAAACAGCGTTAACTTTAGAACAGACACAGAAAATTTAGCCAAAACATACTCACATTTATTTTAAATCAATTTCACATAACTGTTATTCAGCCTTGTATATCTCTCAATTTAAATATTATTGACAAAAATAAAAACAATTTTTTCATGTTTTTATTGTACCTATGTTTATTTATCGATATTGTACCTTACGTGTTAACAATTTAACATACTTCTCAATATCTTATTTGAATGTTGTTTGTCCACACAATGTATGAATTGTTATTTACCTAAATCTTTAATTTAATATGTGTAAATTTGAAATGAAATATAACGAAATTAGATTATATAA
Organism: Protaetia brevitarsis; assembly: GCA_004143645.1. Classification (NCBI taxonomy): domain Eukaryota; kingdom Metazoa; phylum Arthropoda; class Insecta; order Coleoptera; family Scarabaeidae; genus Protaetia; species Protaetia brevitarsis. The sequence continues at coordinate 20,679 of RXPK01002427.1, read as the reverse complement.
AAAAAAAACACATAAGTGGAGTAATGTAAGTATAAACTATATACAATTAAAATATAATGATTTAATTAAATTTCGTTTATAGGGAATAAATAAATAATTAAATAAAAACAATATCACTTGAAAAAGACCATAAACGTCGTAAAAACAAAATTTAGTTTCATTAATGCCATAAATTCCACTAATTCTTCCGAAATATACATATATTATTGGCTAAAAAACAAACAAACAAAAACAAAGTTTATACTTTAATTTATCCACGATTTACCGATATAACTATTGGGTCATTTTCTCCAACGACGATTTTCCTGAGATATGTTCTGAGAAGTACGAAGCCCCCACATCAGATGCCTGACCTCACTTGTCCGCTCTGATGCCCGCTGACTTGGTCCTTCCGAAGGATTTCCTCGCTCATTTCAACCTAAAAATTTACTATTTATTATTTTAATTCTAATCCAAATTTTAATATAATAAAAATAATAATTCCCACAAGTTAAAAAACACCCAATTACAGGAACTTACAGAAGAAAAAGAAAAGTACATGCCAAGGATCATTAACAAAGTAGAAAAGTATATCATTCATTCTTATAAACCAAGATTTAAGCGAAAAAGAAAACTATAACAATTTGCTTACATAATTCAAAGAACAAAATAAGATCATGAAATAGCCAGGAAAATAATGAAAAAAGAAAAAGAAAATCGACTATAACTGATTGAAAGAGGTATAAGCTCACTTTACAATAAATTTCAAGCCATCATTGTTGATGTCGCATACATCTGAAAGTCTATTAAAGTGATCACACATTAATGAGACGGGAGATCGAAGCAGCACATTGGATCTATGTTGATCACAATAAAATGTAGGGTGATAACGGCATTCAGCCTAGGTATAAAAAAGTTAAGTTTATGTAAAAGCCACGGGCAGTCGATTCTATTATGCACCAGGTTAAATAAAATTTAATCAAACTGACAATTCTTCTAACTTGCAAGAATTCAAAGTTGAATTTGGCTAAAAGTATCCCATAATCAAAACCCCTTAGTGGATAAGATCCCTCAGCTAAAAAGTAAAGAAACTTTAAAAACTTTCTTTGAACCGATTCAATATTATTTATATGAATTGCGTAAATAGGAAACCACATAAAAATTGCATATTCTAAATTAGAGCGTATCAAAGAAAAGAACAACGTACTCAACGTCCTGGTATCACAAAAATCGCTACAATTACGGTAAATAAAACCATAAATTTTAAAGGTACGTGGGACAACATCTGCTATGTGATGAGAAAAGGAAAGTTTGGGATCAAATAACACTCCCAGACCTTTCGTTAAACTTACAGCGATTAAAGTAGCACCGGAGATAATATAAGAAAAAGTAACGGGGTTGATCTTTTTAGTAAAAATCATAGAATTATACTTAGAAACGTTAAATGAAAGCCTGCATTTACTACACCAGGAAACAACAGCGTTGATATTAAATTGAAGTACTCTACAGTCCTCAACGGAATCAATAGAGATAAACAACTTTAAATCGTCAGCAAACATCAGTTTTTGACAGGATATATCATTGACAAGGTCATTAATAAAAATTAAGAATAGAAGTGGTCCTAAATTCGAGCCTTGGGGACGCCTGATGTAGGGATAATGAACTTAGATATGAAATTACGGTACTTGACACATTGTTTCCTATTTAGCAAATAAGATTTAAGGAAATTTAACAGGGAGTTAGAAAAGCCGAAAGAACGCATTTTAGCTAAAAGAACACGATGATCTACCTGATCAAATGCCTTCTGAAAATCCAAGTATATTACGTCGACCTGTCCCCTGTTATCAATAACTTCGGAAACAAATTGGGTGAAGCAAGCCAAGTTAGTTACCGTCGACCTATTTTGCATGAAACCATGTTGTACTGGGGATATTAAATTACAAATTGAGGGATAGATGTGCTTATATAAAACAGTTTCAAAAATTGTAGCAAAGTTACATATTAGTGATATGGATCGATAGTTATGAAGCTCAAATGGGTCACCCTTCTTCAGAATATATTTATAAGAAATTTCATTTTAATCTGTTCGGCAATTTGGGGTTAGAAATTTTGTATAACCGCATAAACAGTTTGCGATCACTGTTGAAAAAGTTTCCATGAGGTGGTACCATGAACACACCACGAATGTCAATCGTTAATAGGTATTACACACTGCACATAGCTAATGCACAGTAATTTTCACCGGCAATTGTTGGACATTCTGAATTACCCGTCTTATAATTATAGAATTACTTAAATGGACACGGGAATTTTGAAATTTCATCTTAAACGCATTTATTTTTCGATGATGAATTTATATTGCAAAAAGTGGAATTACTAACGTAAAATGTAATTGTTGTTTATTAAGCGCACTCATTTTACGTACCTTTCTTATTTATGTTGTTTTCTCACTGCTCTACATTTAGTATATCTTCAAATAAAATCACTTTTGAAAGAAAAGTGGGTTATGTCACATATTGTGGCAAATACGGTTAATCCTGCTAGACTTTGGGCAGCACAAACAACTTCTTTAATAAGTGTTTTTAAAGTTTCAACTGGACATCCATTGTTTGAAAAGTAGTACGCTACTGGTTGCTTCCACTTCTGAGCCAATCATTGGAGCATAAACACCAGTGCACGATTCGCCCATTTATTGGATGGAAGATCAAGCCCAAACTCTTCAAATCCAACTATCCGGTCATTTGATGTGTTATACTCAATGTGTTCTTTTATGTCCATTCCGTCGAATAGTAGAACACAACATTTATCTTCCTCAGTTGTGACATATTCTTTAATATGTTTGACGAGATGTTCATCTATTCCTACTTCGAATGGGACCCTTTGTAGAAGCGCAAACAATATTTTTCTCGAAGGAAGTGCTAGAAACTTAGAACCAATAAATTATAACATCTGGAGCTTTTTTCATATAGTGCTAGTGCTATAACCTTTTCATCTGTAGTCCACCTTCTACCTTTAGGCTTTGTTTTTGCACAGCGTATTTGAGAAATTAAAAATTTTGAAATAAGTGATGGCATGTCTTGAAAAATATTGCGAACTACTTTGGAATCGCTTAAATTATAAAGTGCTTTAATATTATTAGATGTTCACCGAATCCCTTTTTAGAATTTTAGAAACCAATAGGAATTCCCTTTTCACGATGGTAAGGATGTTATAAATAACTAAAATCTGTATGCATTCAATGAAAATAATAAAATAAATAAATTTATGCGATGCCATAGCGTTTTCATTGTACAGAATATTATCAGCATTCTGATCAATTATTCGCAGTATTAATCACTAAAATTATTAAATCAACCAAAACATGGCTTAAATAATGACTTCATGAAGTTCAAACGTTTTTAATACATATCCAAATGTTATTTACTTCATCTTCAATCTTAAAATTTTGATTATTTCACTCTTAATTGGAAATTTTCGGTCATGGTATAGGAAAAATACGTTTTTCTCAAAATATGTTTATTTATTCACGACATTTCGTCAATTTGATATCTAATTTAAAGTGTTGTTGAAAAATCATGTTTTCCATTTAACATTATTCATTCTAGTTTTGATATCTGCTCCGTAGGGCATGACATTAAGAAAGTGATCCACTGTACATACTATAATGGAGTAAGTTGGGTTGCAGACGCCACAGTCATTCGAAACATAAATGAAAACAAACTTTTTTTCTTGACAATAATAGTACAATACTTTTATTTATTAAGCACAATATAAAACATACAGTAAATGTTTGATTTTATAATTTTTATAATACACTAAAAAATACGTTTCGGTTCCACATTTTTTTGTATTTAACTGGTTACGATCTGGACTAAACTATTCTATAACTCTAAACATCTTATTTACTATTTAAGAAAACTAGTTGGCAGTTATTCGATATTTATAAACAAAACGCAATGAAAATAATGATTAATCAATACTACTATAGCAGGGGTAAGTCCTACCGAATATTTAAACATGTAAATTAATATTGCTTCTAATTAGACTAGCAATGAAGTTTGTTAACGAAAATAAACATATCTAACCACTAAATCAGTGGAAAAAAGTTCAGGGATCCTTTTTTATAATTTATCTTAAACTTCAGAGGGACTAGCAAGTTCTTGAATTCAAGTAACCGAAACAAATGGAATTTCCAGAACGGGATAATAAAAAAATCTTCTGAGATTAGTTAGATCGCCATTTTGGAATTTTAAAATTTAGTTTAAACTATGAAATTATTTAAATATAACATCGATATTATAAATCTGCTGCTATAGTAAGCTCTTCTTATAAAAAAAAAACTGTTTTCCGATCACTTTGACGCAAAACTATTCACGGAATTGTTATTTTAGGCAAAAAAATGTGAACTTAAACCTCAACAATCATCTGTTTTCTAATTGTAACAGCAGTCTACGAAAACTGAACTCATTTGTTCATCGACGCTATCCAGTGTTCTCATGTGTCTTTTTTTCTCAAGGAACGGAAGATCAATTTTAAATTTGTTTAATAACTGGTGAGTAGCAACTAAAATTTCTTTAAAATAATTAAAAAGGTATTAATTAATACGAAAATCTAATTTTAAATTTCCAACGAATTTCCTTAAATTACAAAATGAGCTACACTATAATACTAAATAACATTTACAATATAGTCATATATATATACATAATACAGGCGCACAGTCACGCATTAAAAGCTAGTAGTCCACAGGACCAGGCGCAAAATCGCTACGTAGCTGTCGAATGGCAGCCATTATGTGTGTCGTGATAAATTCAGAAAAATGAAAGCATCTGGCAGCAGTGACAGCGCGCCATGACAGGATGAGGCTAGATTGAAAAGCACTAAGAGAATACGTAAAATGGTTTCGTATCTTACTAAGTTTTGTAAGAAGCTGTCAGTTTTTGGAAAACATGACACATAAAATTCGTAGTAAGAAATTTTATAAAAAAGTGCTATTCAAATGCATAAATTAGGTATGTAAATTGTCTATTCAACTTTCTTGTTGAATTAACATGTTACCAGCACTAGTTGCTACAAAAACAAACATTTTTCTATATTAAAGCGATTTTCTCAAAGAAAATCTTTGAAGGACAAACGATGAATTTAATATGCCACTGGCTGACTGGTTGATGAGACGGACTAGACATAAACGAGCTCACAAGCGAGACAGAACATGCCGAGTCGGGTCGAGATAATTCTCAAATAATGTACCCTAATTCGCGGGTTACTCAAAGTTGAATTAGTGGTTTAACTGCCACAGTATTCAGATAATTCTGGATATTCGATAATTGAGGAGCTGACTTGATATACGTTGATGCCTTTCACACGGTAGATAAGTCCAATACTGGCATTCTTATGAAGCAGCGGCCAATTTATATCTTCGATAAAAACGGTACTTTGGTAAGTTTAATACTTATGCGATGTTAATTTTGTGCTGGCGTGTTTTAAAATCAATTCAGTTCATAGTAAAGAAGTTACGTCAATTTCTTTCTTTCGTCTATCGTGGATGTTCAACGCTTGGGATAAATGTGAGTTACAGATATACTACCAATTATGAAATGGTGCAACTTCCACACTGTTTTCCTCTTCCATCTAAAAATTAGTTGGCATGTGAGTTTATAACGAATAGCATACTTTCCGACCGGTCGATTCTAAAACTTTTTAAAGTTTAAACTATTATGGCGACCCTGTGTTCAATTACGTCTCATTTATTTTAATTCGTAAGTACTCGTCAGTGGCCACAAAGGGAGACACGCTTTTTCTAGACGACCCAGATGGCGCAGTGCTAGCACCAAATCTTAGCAGCACATTGATAACGTCTATGTCATCTCGTTCATATGCGAACCTAAGCGGTGTTTTTGCCATCTGTTGTTTGCGCCGTTAACGTCGCCACCTTTTTCAATAGTATATTTTACGATATCTAATTTACGCGTTGACAAGCGATCAAAAGCGGTGTTTCACCATCTGTTGTTGCGTCGTTAACGTTGGCACCTTTTTTCCAATAGTATCTCTACGATATTAATTCAACCGAATTCAGCAGCGAACATAAGTGGTGTTCTCCATGTATTGTTGCGTCGTTAACGTTGGAACTTTTTCCAATAGTATTTACGATATCTAATCTCCGTATACAGAAGGAACATAAGCGGTGGCTTGCCCTTCGTTGTTGGTTGCGCCGTTAACGCTGCATATTTTTCCAATAGTATATTTACGATATCTAATCCACCGAATTCAGCAGCGAACATAAAGATGTTCACATCTGTTGTTGCGCCGTTAACGTTGGCACTTTTCCAATAGTATCTCTAAGATATCTAATTCACCGAATTCAGCAGCGAACATAAGCGGTGTTTCACCATCTGTTGTTTGCGTCGTTAACGTTGGCACCTTTTTCCAACAGTACTCTTAGATATCTAATTCCCGAATTCAGCAGCGAACATAAAGCGGTGTTTCACCATCTGTGTTGCGCCGTTAACGTTGGCACCTTTTCCAATAGTATCTTTACGTATCTAATTCACCGAATTCAGCAGCGAACATAAGCGCGAGTGTGGACATCTGTTGTTCCGCCGTCAACGTGGCACCTTTTACCATAGTATCTTTACAGATATCTAATTCACCGAATTCAGCAGCGAACATAAGCGGTGTTTCACCATCTGTTGTTGCGCCGTTAACGTTGGCAACCTTTTTCCAATAGTATCTTTACGATTTCTAATTCACCGATTTCAGCAGCGAACATAAGCGGTGTTTTCACCATCTGTTTTGCGCCGTTAACGTTGGCACTTTTCCCAATAGTATCTTACGATATCTAATTCACCGAATTCAGCAGCGACCATAAGCGGTGTTTCATCCATCTGTTGTTTGCGCCGTTAACGTTGGCACCTTTTCCCAATAGTATCTTTACGATATCTAATTCACCGAATTCAGCAGGAACATAAGCGGTGTTTCACCATCTGTTGTTGCGCCGTTAACGTTGGCGACCTTTTTCCAATAGTATCTTTACGATATCTTAATTCCCGTGTTCAGAAGCGACATAAGCGGTGTTCTGCCATGTGTTGTTGCGCCGTTAACGTTGGCACCTTTTTCCAATAGTATATTTACGACATCTAATCTCACCATTTTAGCAGCGCACATAAGCGATGTTATGCCATCTGTTGTTGCGCCTTAATGGTTGGCACCTTTTTCCAATAGTATCTTTACGATATCTAACTCACCACATTTAGCAGCGCACATAAGCGGTGTTTGACCATCTGTTGTTCGCCGTTAACGTTGGCACCTTTTTCCAATAGTATATTTACGATATCTAAGTCACCCTTTCCAACAGCTTCCATAAGCGCTGTTATACCATCTGTTTTTGCGCCGTCAACGTTGGCGCCTTTTTCCAATAGTAACTTCACGATATCTAATCTGCCGTATTGAGAAGCAAACATAAGCGATGTCTTGCCTTCTGTTGTTGCGCCGTCAACGTTGGCACCTTTTTCCAATAGTATATTTACGATATCTAATTCACCCTTTCCAACAGCTTCCATAAGCGCTGTTATGCCATCTGTTCTTGCGCCGTTAACGTTGGCACCTTTTTCCAATAGTATCTTTACGATATCTAATCTCCCGTGTTCAGAAGCGAACATAAGCGGTGTTACGCCATCTGTTCTTGCGCCGTTAACGTTGGCAACCTTTTCCAATAGTATCTTTACGATATCTAATCTCCCGTGTTCAGAAGCGAACATAAGCGGTGTTACGCCATCTGTTGTTGCGCCGTTAACGTTGGCACCTTTTTCCAATAGTATCTTTACGATATCTAATCTGCCGTGTAGAGAAGCGAACTTAAGCGGTGTTGTGCCACCTGTTGTGTAGTTAACGTTGGCGCCTTTTTCCAATAGTATCTTTACGATATCTAATCGCCCGTGTTCAGAAGCGAACATAAGCGGTGTTACGCCATCTGTTGTTGCACCGTTAACGTTGGCACCTTTTTCCAGTAGTATCTTTGCTATATCTAATCCGCCGCATTGAGAAACTAACATAAGCGGTGTTGTGCCATCTGTTGCTGCGCCGTCAACATTGGCACCTTTTTCCAGTAGTATCTTTACGATATCTAATCTGCCGCGTAGAGAAGCAAACATGAGCGATGTTATGCCACCTGTTGTGTCGTTAACGTTGGCGCCTTTTTCCAATAGTATCTTTACGATATCTAATCTGGCGTGTCGAGAAGCGAACTTAAGCGGTGTTCTGCCATCTGTTGTTACGCCGTTAACGTTGGCAGCTTTTTCCAATAGTATCTTTACGATATCTAATCTCCCGTGTTCAGAAGCGAACATAAGCGGTGTTACGCCATCTGTTGTTGCGCCGTCAACGTTGGCACCTTTTTCCAATAGTATATTTACGATATCTAATTCACCCTTTCCAACAGCTTCCATAAGCGCTGTTATGCCATCTGTTCTTGCGCCGTCAATGTTGGCGCCTTTTTCCAACAATATCTTTACGGTATCTAATCTGCCGTATCGAGAAGCTAACATAAGCGGTGTTACGCCATCTATTGCTGCGCCGTCAACGTTGGCGCCTTTTTCCAATAGGATCTTTACGATATCTAATCTGCCGTGTCGAGAAGCGAACATAAGCGGTGTTACGCCATCTGTTGTTGCGCCGTCAACGTTGGCGCCTTTATCCAATAGTATCTTTACGACATCTAATCTGCCGTATCGAGAAGCGAACATAAGCGATGTTATGCATATGTAATGCGCCGCAACAGTTGGCGCTTTTTCCAGTAGTATCTTTACAATATCTAAGTTACCTTCTCGAGAAGCGAACATAAGCGGTGTATTGCCATCTGTTGTTGCGCCGTCAACGTTGGCGCCTTTTTCCAATAGTAGCTTTATGATATCTAATTTGCCGCTTGCACAAGCTAACATAAGCGATGTTATGTCACCTGTTGTGTCGTTAACGTTGGCGCCTTTTTCCAATAGTATCTTTACGATATCTAATGTGCCGTATCGAGAAGCGGACTTAAGCGGTGTGTAACCATCTGCGTTTGTGTGATTGACGTCAGCGCCTTTTTCCAATAGTATCTTTACGATATCTAATGTGCCGTATCGAGAAGCGAACTTAAGCGGTGTGTAACCATCTGCCTTTGTGTGATTGACGTCAGCGCCTTTTTCCAATAGTATCTTTATGATATCTAATGTGCCGTATCGAGAAGCGAACATAAGCGGTGTATTACCAGCTGCGTTTCTGCCATTGACGTCAGCGCCTTTTCTTAGAAGGAACTCTATAGTTTCCAAATGTCCTTTACTAGAAGCATATTTAAATTCCGTAGTTGCTCTTTCTAAATCGTCAACTCTCTTAATTGCAAGGAATACAAGCTTCAACATACCTTTTTTCGAATTTTTGATGCAAACATATTTTTGTAACAATAATTCCAGGATATGTATATTTCCGAAAAAAACGGCAATATCAAGAGCTGTCCCGAAGTAACAGTTTGCTATATCTACCTTCGAACCGCTTTCTAACAATATCTTCGTCATATCTGTACACACTTCTGGCGGATTCATAATACTATAATGCAGCGGTGTGCAACCAAACTCGTCAGTAACATTTACATTATTCCATTTTATCAATTTTCTTAGTGCTTCCACTTTGCCGTATATACAGGCGACATGTAATGCAGTAAAGTTTCTGATATTTCTTAAATGCAACGTATCTAAGGCTTTGGACACCCTACTATATTTGGAGTCTTCAATGAAAAGCAAATCGCGCATCATCTGTATGTTATTCCTTCTTATGGCTTCGGCATACAGTTCCGTCATTTCATTATCGATAAAGAGACTCATATAGTTGTTGTTGTTCTTTGCTTTTTGTGCTATGGACTTCACATATGTTTCCCACACTGATGTTGAAATTTCTGCACACATCATATACTTTATAATATTTGCTTGATACGAGTGTTGTACCCAATCCCACTGCATGAGAACATCAGAGTGAGTAAACTCGATTTCAAAATTGTGCATACTGCGAATAATAATATCTAGAGCGGACCAAAGCGGTTCTGGTTGGTGTGCAGCGGCAATATGAATGGCCATTCTACCAAGAGCATCAGTCCTTTCCAAATGTGAGCGATCTGCGGCATACATTTCTATTTGTTGTTCATTTTGTGTCAAGACGGCTTTATGTAATTCTAAATGTTCGCAAAGAATATCTAAGATATAACAATTTTCCTGTCTTTTTATTTCTTGATAATTTTTTAGCAGTGTCTTTCGTTTTATTTCTGACTATCCAATCAGCTATCAGATACTCTGCGAATGTTTCATGCACAAATGTAGGATACCCTTCTTCATTAATAGATAGCACGACGCCCAATTTGAATTCAAGGGTGAGTTCGATTTTGTTTTCCAATTGAAGCAATTCTTTCACTATATCCGTACCAAGTATCCTCATTAGCGCTAAGTGGAAATGTAGTTTTCGAGCAGGCTTTAAGTGATGTTCTTTGTTTGGTAAATGCTCGTTGGAGAAATGCTTTTGGAAATATTTGTCCATGCTTATTTCTATAACGCTTTTGAATAAACCTAATTTACTGAAGTGTTCCAGATTAACGTTATTTTCAGAAATCGTCTTCAAGAGGTTTAGGTATAAAGGATTTTGTAATAATTCATCTGGAATGGTCGTTAGTATATTTTCATTAAGCCTGCAATTTTGAATGTATTCTCTATAGTCATCCGCTCTCAAATAATCTACCTTTAAAATTCTAGTCTCAAAATGGCCCATGAGAATATGGTTTGCAATTGCTCTAGAAGCAATAATGATTTGTACATTGCTAGAAGCTAAATTTCGTATAAACTGTAAAACATTTTCTTTGTAAGTAGGAAATACTTCGTCGAATGAATCTAGAAGTATCAATACTCTGTCTTTTTTTCTAAATAAAACTGATAAAAACTCATCATACCGTTTGTTCATTAACCGTTTCAACAAGAAATCTAATGAAATATTAATCGGTACCAACTTCTCTTTACTTAAGAAGCGACCGTAATCAACCAAATTGTAAAACAAAATATACTTCTCCATGGTGTGATTTTGGAATATTGATTGAAGCAACGATGACTTCCCTATACCAGGTTCGCCTGTTAAAATAGTTATTCCGTCTGTTACTTCTTTTAGAATATTTTCTTCTAGCACTTCCTGCCCATTGTAAGCTATGTGCTCACTTAAACCTGCCCAATCTTTGTATCTACGTAATTGCATATCTGTTCCCTCAACATGAACATGGAGTAACGGACAATTTAAATCGGAAGCTTTTTGCCAGTAATTGTCTACATCTTCATCTTTCACCTTAATAAAGGTATTTTTGTTGTCAAATTTTATATCAAGGGCCGCTTCCATCAAACATTGTCGTATATTTTTCTTTAAGTAACTAAATTTTCCAAACTTTATATCGTCAGGCGCTTCTATCAAATCTTGTCGTATATTTTCTTGTAAATAACTAAAATTTCCGGAGAAAAAACAAATACCTTTTGTTTCCGAATCAAATAACGATTTCGATACAAGAGCATTGCACAAAAATCTAGGCATATATCTTGGTTGAATATTCTTTAAAATGGATCCAACAATAGGAACCGGTTCATTCTCTAGCACGTAGACACTTTCTCCATCTTGGTCCACAAAGAAGTCTCGCACCAGTGATTTGTTTCCTTTCAGTAAACTCAAATTTTCGAATCTCGATGATGCGGCACAGTGATAGATTTCATAATTTTTGAAGTTTGGATTGCCATTTATCTGTTTACGATATTTGGCTATGTTTTCTTGCGGACACCAAATTGAAATATTACTTCCTAATGCCCTATTAATGCTATTTATATTATATTCTGCGGTAGAGTTCGGATCTTCAATCAGAAATAACAAGTTGTGGTCGCCATTTAAACATTCCTTACTCAAATACGCCGTCCTGGATTTCATTAAGTGTATTATGTGGGAACATGATAAGGCTGTAGCGAATTCCTCATGACAATCTGTAATACTGTGAAGGGTGATAGGTGTTCGGCCTTGAAGGGAGATGAAAATGGCTTTTAGTAGTTCATCCCGCACATCTAAGCATTTAATGTCACTTACATGCGTAAAAACACTTAGCTGGTAGTTCTCATAGTCCTCCCGTTTACTAGTTGCATTTTGTGTTATTATAATATAACTTTTACTCAAATGTGCGTACTCCTTCAACACAGGTAAATTGTCATCGCTTCTCAATATAAGTGGTATCTCTCCACATTTCACAACTCCATATTTAGTGATTTTAGGGTTGTGGGTGGATCAATCAGTGCTTACTTTATCGGATGTGTTTACTGCAACAAGCTTTTTGAACTCCTCGACGAAACGGGAATCCAAAGGATTTGTTTTGTAAGTGTTCCAGTTAAAGTTCTTATTGAAAAGGCGATTCAGTGCTTGTGCGCACGATCCGTATAAACTCTTTTCAATGTTCGTTTCAGCCTTGACGATGGTGACATTAATGTAGTAATGTCAGTTTATGCACACTGCACTTTGTACATCATTAAGTTGAATAATATCTGTAGGTTGTACTATGTGATCTGAGAGACGAATTTTTTAGTAATTCCGTTTCGAACACTACCTTTGGCAGTCCCCTTTTCCACAATACCTCTTTCTCAAAATATCTATCAATAAAATTCAAAACACCGCTTACATCCTGTATTTTGCAATGAGTTTTTATGTTTTCTTTGATTTTATTATTATCGGGTTGGTATAAGTACAAATGGAAGTTGCCCAAGAAATCTTTATCTGTTTCCGTGCTATCTGGGTTTAGGGCCGTGTTTAGCGTCAATTTATGACAGTTTGAGATAGAAAGTGCCGATCTCCACGAATCACCCGTGGGATTATGTTGATGTAGTGTATAGTGAACTGCTTTTTGCACTTTATTGATGCAAAGATAAGAAAACTGGATGTTGGCAATACCAATGTTTCCTATAGTTTCAAATCCTCCGGCATTGCATATCTTACTATAACCCTTCAGATACTTTTCCACATCCAGCGTTTCGCCTTTACCGATGTGCTTTGATTGCATAGCAAATGCGTAGGGAGTATTTTCTCCTTTGAAAATACTTTTGCACCACACATCATCGAATGGATATGCTTCTTTAACTCCTGAATACGTGATAATTTTCTATTTTGTCGTTATTTGATAGAATGGCAGCGACTAACGTAGCAACCGAGATTTCGTATTTTGCTCCCGCATCTGAGGTTGCGGTCTTAGTGGGATTTACCTTCTTTTGAGCGGTATTTCCTGTTTTCGGCATTTCCGGTACCTATTAATTAAATAAATTAATTAGCCATTATATTTTTAGGTGCTTTTAGTTTTAAGACGGTTATAGTATATAAATTATTGTATAACTTCAATAAAATATTCTGTAGCACCAACAATTACTAATCTTAAGTCTTAAAAAACGTATTGCTTCATATAAGAAAAAGTGGGATGTTGGACTAAAACTGTTAGGCTAAGAGTAGCAAAGTTTAAATGCCATTATGGAATGAATAATTGTAGATTAGAATAAATTTTCTTTTGAATTAAACGGAGGGTTAGTGGATTTATTCTATAAATTTTATTTCTTATAGAAAATTGTGTATCTATGAGATAGATGCACTATTCTTCTGCTTTGCTTATAAATTATTGAGAAATGTAGATTTTTAAGTTAAAGGAAACAATTTTTGCACTAATATACAAGTATTGCCTTTTTCTATAAAAACAGAATGCAAATATTATACTCTAATGTCCTAGATTTGTTTGCAGCGAGTATAATTTTAATGAGACCATAGAATGCCAAAAGGGTAATGGCTCTTTGGGAGTAACATATTGTGATAGTATTTTTTACGTTTGCGTTAGTATTAAGTAACATCAATTATTTATTACAACTAGGAGTAATATTTTAGGTATCTATATCTTAGGGTTAGTGTTTAGTTTCTTGATTTTGTTGTCGCTTTTTTCACCTTAAAACTAAAGGCTATACAGAATGAACAAGGTTTGAGGTGTAGGTAAGGTTATCATATCAAACAAAATAATGTCGGAAGATTAAGAATTATTTCAATATTTGTGGACATCAAACCACACCAAAGTAAACAGGAACGGGAATTTATAGCGATTGTGATTCTTTGAATTAAGAGTTGTAAACCAAAAAAAAATTGTTATGATAAATGTTTTAAAACGGTTAATTGATACTTCTTCTTAATGCTTAAGAATTTTCTGACGACAAACTTACATGTTATTTATTTCCTAATCTAATATAACCCGTCTATTAAAAGTTTTTGACTTTGCAATGGTATCTCAATTTTGAAACTTTGGTGTTAAGCATAGTTGGCTATGATCTATTTAGAAAAATAACTTCATCTATGCCGCACTTCTGATGACATCGAAAGTCATGGCCAACTTTGATATAATAAATAGAAACCTATATTTTTGTAGTGAATTTTTAGGTTCTACTAAGCATTTTAAAGCCAATTTTATAAAACATCTATTTACCTATCGGTTACTGTTTCCGAGTTATTTTGGTTTTGTGAAATAAAATTAAAAAAAAATATGATGCTGTAAATGCGTATAACAGCTATACTGTAAAGATCGAGTGTCTGTACTATTTAACAAGGGAATAAAAAGAAACAAAATTATGCAGAGTGTCCCATAATCTAAGGGTTGATTTGGGGTAACTGTTTGTACTAGAAGTATTATTCTTCAAATGGAACGCTCTGTATATTTTTACACATGTGATGTAGAATTGAATCTTTTATCGAAAAGCTTTAGGTGTCCTTATACCTATCTCTATCGCTTCTTTTAGAATTAGTCATTTTCAGAAAAATTCATTTTTTAATTAGTATCTAATTAATAATAGGCGGTGACAAACAATTTTAATTTTAAAAGCATATACGAAAAAAACAAAATATAATATGAAAAAGTAAAATTTATTGAATACAAGATAACCAGAAAATTATATGACATTCATTCGCTTGCAAACGCTTTAGAATCTTGATGTAAACTCATATTGTTATAGTAGTCTGTTTTGTTTGTCCAGGATCTATGCTATCAAACGCTTTAGTTACTCAGTGCTTGCAATGCTACTTTAGTCATATAGTTTGACGAACACTAGTGATTTTTTGTGTCTCCCAAAAAAAAAATCCCAGGGGCGTTAAATCAGAAAATCTTGATGGCTAAGTTCAAGGTCCTTTACGTTCAATACATCTATTATTAAATTTAAACAACATACCAAATCATCTACATATCGCCAGATGAAAGGAAAAGTGAAATCAATATTATTGATTACATGGTTTATCACCGTATTCATCACTAAATCAGCTATCGTTGGAGAAAAGCAGGAGCCCATTGGTGTACCATGTATTTAACTAACTACAAAATACAAAAAAACAAAAAAAAACACCCTTCATACCCATTTCACAAACAAAATTCAAGATGCTTTTCCGGAAACACCCATATCCATAGCTTACACCAGCGCAGTTCCAAACTCAGTCATTCACAC
The DNA here is from genome assembly GCA_004143645.1 of Protaetia brevitarsis. Taxonomy (NCBI): domain Eukaryota; kingdom Metazoa; phylum Arthropoda; class Insecta; order Coleoptera; family Scarabaeidae; genus Protaetia; species Protaetia brevitarsis. The sequence goes on along the minus strand of RXPK01002427.1, from coordinate 5,161 downwards.
CAGACTAAAAGACAAAACAAAATGACTAGCAATGTGGTATATGCGCTACCATGTAAGTAGTTGTGACACCTTGTATATAGGCTATACAAAACAAAGACTTAAGACAGGATCACACAACATAAGAGTGACGTAAGAATTAAACCACATGCATGCGCCCTCGCGAGCCATCTAGCCAGCAATAGCCATACCGTAGATTTTAGTGCCGCAAAAATAATATTCAAGGAATCTAACTATAATAATCGTATTTTCTATGAACCTCTGGCCATCAACAGCACGCTTCCAAATTTAAATACAAAAAAAGATAACCCAATATTCAGCAACATATATTCAGGACTATTGCCAAAACTTATCCCCAAAATAAAACAAAAAGTAGGTTTCTAGTAGACATTTAATAAATTTATTATTAATAATAATAATGAAAATTTAAGGCGCTTTACAGTTCGCAATTTTTCGTATTGCCTGCAATAGAATTGCGAGCAATACAAATAGCGCATGCGCATTCAATGGATTTCGATCAGCTGTATGCAATCTTATGGTGTTGCACGGATTAGACGTGTTCTAATATTGTGTTGCGCGCATTCTATTGCAGGCAATACGAAAAATTGCGAATGTAAAGCGGCCTTTAACAATAAACTAGGTTCACAATTTAATCTTAATATTATAACAAAACTTCACTCTAACTTCGTACGTACACTAGCGACACTTTCTAATCGTACGACCTCAGCATAAATAGAGCCAAATGTGTAGCATGGGTAGTAGACGACTTATGCATTCACTGGCGTTTCGAAATATATAAACAGATGTGCGGTTCTCTGTTTTTTTTTTTTGTAGTAAATTACTTTAATGTAAGGAAGAATGCAGCCGACAAACATAGATAAACATTGAACTTATAAAATAGAGACAAATAAATACATAAAGGCGCTACTAATGTTGCCGACTTACCTCGGTTACCACAATTCGAATTTTTTCAATGACTTACTTAAATATAATATTGTACACAAATAGATGTTTTGTTTTCTTTACACATCCTACAGCTTTACTAAATATGTTTGTGTTTTTTAATCTAATTGGTTCGGAATGATAGTTTCATATCTATTTTTAATTCGCCGCGGCTCCTTTTTTCAATATTAACATAATGAATAATTAATATTTATATAAAGTATTTATAGCTATCACTACTATTCGATTTAGCATAATTCAAATTTTGTATTTCTTTTGAAAAGATATTGTGGACTTTTGAGGTAAAATATTTGAAAGTAGGGAATTTATTAATCTAAATATTATTTTATCTTGTTATTATAATGTTGATGAAAACATACATTACTATAACAATAAAACATATTTTCTGACGAGTGTAGAGCTTTTCGTTCTAAATATCTGATTAAAAATCATGGTTTTGAATGCTTCTCGCCATATCTCCTTTATTATTTAATGTTAAAGAAGGAAGCCGGAGCGAATTAAAAAAATGATATGAAATCATCAGACATTAATTAGATAACAAAATATAAGCATATTTGGGTAAAGCTTACAGGAAAACAAAACATGCATTTCTGTCAATAACGACATTACTTCAAATTTCTCTGCATTTAATCAATTAATCGGCGCAACACCATTCACGAAAAATGGAAGTAGTAATATCCTTATTACAATATTGGTTTAATATCTTACATAGCGACTGTCGCAATTTAGTTATGTGTTCAGTAATATTAAAAAAATGTTTCATTCATAAGGGAGATATGCTTTACTGATTTCAGTATACTTTAAATGTCTTCATGCGATCCATTTTGATACTTTCATTATTATTTGCATACGTATAAATGAATAAAAGGTAATAACCGCATTGATATTACTATTTATGGTATAATTAACATGCCTTTGTTTAGTTCCTAGTCGTAGTTCAACTGTAAAATGAAATACTTTTAAAAACATTTAATACACTACAGCTATTCCAAATACTTCAAACATCAAATAAATTTATTCCTACGCAGAGATAACAAATACATAAGAGATGCACTCAACTTCGCACATTATAAATCCAGTCTAAGAGCTTTTTTAAAATAACCGACAGAAAGACGCACATTCGTGTTTACATATTTCGAAGCGGCCAGTTACTGCATAAATCCGTCTATATCCACGCTAAACATATGGGCTCTATTTTACCCTGTAGGTCGCACAATTAGAAAGTGTCGCTAGTGTACATATATACACACACGACCACACGTACACAAGAACGTCGCACACACATAGATTACCCCAAATATATAAAATATAATCATGTTTGAGACCTCAAACAAAGCAATACATCTTTTAATATGTAATACAAATTTTAAATGTGATTGTCCTATACTTAAATAATTTTAATATGTTCATATCTTGTCGATATATACAGTGATAAGGTAAGTATTTAATTGTATATTCATGCATAATTCATATGAGCCGTGATTAATGTGATATCTCCCTAACTAGTATTGTTATTAAATTGCAGATAACGTCTGAAGAAGGCTGGAAAATACAGCCGAAACGTTACGTAACTAAAATACGAGTTTTAATTAACTACTACCCATAATTCTGCTTATACAGCAGTAATATATCTACATATTATACAGGGTATTCCACGTAACTGGTTCATTAAAAGTTTATGATGTTCTATTATTTACTTATATTTGAGATTTTGGCACCATTATCTATTCCATTGGAACTATAAATGTAAAATACCTTAACCAAAATATCACATCCGGTTGACCGGAAATGGATGTCAACTTTGTTATTTTAAATAGAATGATATAATTTTCTTTACATTTTTGGATTCTACGGCTATAAATATGTCAGTTTTCATTAGCTATTCCTATAGCTACATGTTGCCGTTTTTTGAGTTATTTAAGTTTTTCTTTTTTTTTAGTCATAATTATTGCATCATTGAGAAATTAATATCTCGGTTAATACTGCAAGTAGAGACTCCAAATTTGCTATGCTATGAATGCAGATATAGCTCTAAGAAGCGGTAAGCACACTTTACATTCTAACATACAGGGTGTTCAAAACTGAGGAACAAAGTGACATATTTTCAACTGCAGAAAACTCAATTTTTTTAAATAGAACACCCTGTATTTTAATTCGGAATTAGGAAGTGAATATCATCCTCTATCGCTTTATATGAGCATTCCCTATACCTATCTTTAATAGATTTTGAGATATGACCGACTTTTTGTTAAACAGACTAAGTATTCTATTTTTTTAAATGGAGCACCCTGTATTTTAATTCGGAATTAGAAGTAAATATCATCCCTATTATTTTATATCAGCATTCCCTGTACTATCCTTAATAGATTTTGAGATATGAACGACTTTTTTGTTAAACAGACTAAGTAGCCGCTATCTTTAATGTTTGTAGCTGGCTTCTGAATGGGTTAATGTCAATTCACTGATACCAAAGTGTTTATGTATATCATAGTAATTACAACTTTCGTACAACGCAATATTTATAGAAATGACTATTCGAACAGACATTCTTGTATGGTTATTAAGATTCACGGCATATTTTTTAAATTTACCGCCATACTAGTGGTCACGTGACGTGTGTCAAAATAAATTTTGGGGTTTCTAGACATGCACAACCTATCCCCAAAAAAGTTTTAGTATATTTTAAAATAAAAAAATTTCTCACTATGTTGCAATATTTATGCAGCCGTCGCTGTATATTCATATTTCGATCTTTTGCCTTGCCGATTTGCGAGTTCTCGGTAAGCTAATGAACGATCAATCCTTCATTTGATTTAACCGAGTGCAAAATCGCTCGTTAAGCACATCACTAATATCTATTATAATTGTACTTTTATATTATATAATATAGTATTTTAGAAAGTGCGTATTTTTTATATTGAATCAAAAATATACCGTACCAATTATAATACTAAAGAGGCATTTAAATTGCGCGTTAAAAAAATATATCCACATTTAAATTGATTATAGTCCAACTAAATTAATATGCATCAACAGTCATGAAATTTTAAACTCAATAAATGAACAATAAAAAAAGAATAATTAAAAAGGCATACAATTAGTACCAGCCCAATTCTGAAGTCCTTGTATCAGAAAAAACTGGGTCTCCTACTTGATTCTGAGGGTATCTGATCACAGTAAAATGCTATTTTCAAAACTGATTATAAATTGATAAAAGTACACGTATATTAATAGGTACACATCTGGGCTTTTAGCGATATCTAATCAGCGGTATAGTCGGCGAAATTGATAATGATCAAATCGGCTGCCTGCTCGAAAGATGATGAACCGTAGAAGATTTTATGAAATACATAAAAAAATAAAAAAATGGTTTGTTTGTAATATTAAATGTGATATCGTCTCTGTACAACCTTTTAATATATTGTATACCGAGTGGCCAGCTTAAGATGCAACGGTCCATAGCCGATTTATTATTGTCCTTTTTTGGGAAAAAATGTTTCAAAATAAATGGTTGCGCTCGAATACAATTCTACACATTTTAAATTAGTATTTCAGTAATAGGCGGACTTCCCGTGTACCGAAATGATAAATACTGTTAATTATTTTAAAATGGAACACCCTATATATTCTTGTAATTTTTGGATTCCCTGATTAAAATGGTTTAAACAACACTACGTAGACATTATATTGCGGCCTAAGTTGTACCGTTCCGAATTACATGACGTGGTTTTCGGAAAAAAAAATGACATTTGCAATGTCTGCGCTATTTGGAAAAGATCTCGGGAAAATACGAAAAGTTAGAAAGAAAAAAGTTCGCAAGTGATGCTAGTGGTCATCTACAAAGAGACTAATTGCCCGTGATCTTTAAATTAAGTGAGTAGTCATTGATGAAAAAGAAAAGTATCGGACGAAGCACTGAACCTTGAGAATGCCAGAGTCAATTCCTATACATGATGAGGAAAAACTGTTGCTTTCACTATCGCTTCCTATGCACAATCTGAACGTTCCATAGAAGAACCACGAATTCCATAGTAAAATAATTTTTATTAGGATATCATTCAGAGTGACACAGTCAAAGGCTTTATAAAAGTCCCAGAACACAAAGTATTTGTAATTAATATTAGTAGAAACTTCATTCAAGAACGAAACAAGGCGTCAGCTGTACCTCCGAATTGGACCAAAAAGAAGGTCCGAACTGTGC
>RXPK01002426.1:0-78771 GCA_004143645.1 Protaetia brevitarsis | reverse complement strand
ATAAATGAGTAACTTCATGTTGTGTTCTTGTCCTATCTCCGAAGCTAATCATCACTAAAATTTCAATTTTGTTGGTTTCAGTTAAATACGGCATTATGGTCGATTTTTCAACAAACGGTGTTTCTCACGAAACGACAAACTAATAAGTGTCCTCGCTCAATACGAGTCGAATACTAGCTTCACTTTTTACTTATTTTTATTACCTTGTGTTTTGACATTGTGATAAGACGTCAACTTGGTTTGATAAAAAGAATGATAAACAAAAACCCTTTGTCGTGCCATTTTTAAACTTCATAAAAATAAATTTAAATCAGATTTCTTCATTTTTTCGAATTAGTTATTGTTAAATATCTTTTTAATGACAAGAAATAAAAACTTGAAATTTAGTACGCATGTGTAATTGAATATACCCTTTCAGAATAGTTATAAAAAAATTAGGCCTGCCATTCAAAAAAATTGTCGATGACGTCATATCTCAAATTTAGGACACGCTGTATAAAACTTTCTCAGATGAAAAAGTGGGCAATTTAAAATACTAATCGACGTATCCGAGCATATTTCCCGAAAAAATACTGTCTTCGCTTTACTGAATTTATTCCAGATTACAGACTCACACTGTATAATATGATTGTTATATTGAATGTTCATATCAAACAAACCTTATTCGTTACCTACATATGAACATTAAGCGAACTTATTTATAAAACATGGTAATATATATTAACAAATCTCTTATTTTAAGAATAAATTACTTCAATTGCTACTAAAAAATAATATCATATTTATCGCTGATTTTTACTTTTTTTTGCTTAAACAGCAAGAAAACTTTCCTACCGACAATATTTACGTCTAGTGTTTGTGGCAATTCATTAAACGTTTGACATCTAGAGACTATCCTCATCTCTTAGATAAATCTGTAATTAGTCCCTACAATAGACCAAGAGTTTCTAACAATTAAAAGTAAAATGCTCATATCCTGTTTACTAACACAATACTAAATTTTTCTAAAACGCAAATAAGGTCGTACAATATAGATTAGAAGATTAGAAGTAATAGCCAAAAGTTAGCTAAATAATTAAAGTTGTTAAAATACTTATTTACAATTTATTGCTTTTGCTAATGTTTGCCACCGTTTAACTTGTCTGTAAAAATAGTTAAAAAAGCACTATTCATTAGGTATATTATATTAGAAAAGTAAGTAATTTTGTTAACTATAATTTGACACTTTATCTATTTCAGCTAAGTGTTTTTTTATAAATCTATCTGAATATACTTACTATTTTTTCTGGTTAATTCAGCTACAAAAATCATGACTGTGCTATGTCTGGTAGACATACTATGTTCTTTAAAAATATCCGAAGTTAGTATGCAAATTAAAATATTCGTTGATTCCGATTATTGAAATATTCGGATGATTCCGATTTTTAGAATCCGATTCGAAATCGAATGAGATGATACTGAATCGGATGTTTCCGAATTGAATGTTTCCAAAACCGCAAAATTTGTACAACGATTTTGTACCGAATGAATATACCGAAACTTCTGGTAGATAACCGTATACTTATTCGTATAAATTGTGTCATTTTGGAAATTCTCAACTTTCCGGTTTTGACTCGATCATCCCAAATTCGTTTTCCGGACTGACAGGCAGTGTTTATTGTTCATAGACGTTGTAGCCATTTAAATCACACAGTTACATTCGCTCAGGGACAAACAGTATTAGTAACCTGCAGAATTTTTTATTAAGATAAAATAGTAAACTTTTGTTGTAAATAAGTTTAATAGAGATTTAGTTACGTATAAAATAAACACGAAACATGATCCCGTATTCCACCACACTGCATGTGAATTATTCCGATTATTAAAATCATCCGAATACATGCAACTTATATAACTATGTCTGGTGGCATATGGAATCAGAATATTATTCCGATTCGGTTATTCCGATTATTGAAATCTTCCGAGTATATACAACATTAAACCGGGTATGTTTCTTGTAATATCGAATCGGTGTTGTTATTCTGAATATCATCATGGCCTTCCGATTCGGATATTCCAATTATTGAAATCATCCGAATATTTACAAGGCTAAGAAATACTATATTAGGTTTAGACAATTTAACCACAAAAATAGTGTATTTTTTACTTCTGCATATCTGTAACGCCTAAGATCATCTGTAAGTAAGTAAGTATATATTAAAGATACCCTAACAGCCAGAAATATTACATAGATATTTTAAAAAAATATTTTATAAATATTTTTCGTGAGAGGTTTTTGAATATATTTTTCATATTTTTTCTAAATATAGATAAAATATTCAATTAAAATATTTATTCCATATTTTAAAATTAATGTAAGCGCTATATTTTTTCTAAAGTATTTGTAAAATATTTATATGAAAATTGAGATTTTTTATGCAATCTATTTAATTTCTCAAAATGAACTAAAATTGTTCTTGGTTATTTAGAATGTATAACGTCGATAACGAAAAGTTGAAACACACATAGAGTTGTCTAAAAGGCAAGAACTTGTTTTTTCACACTCCCCATACAAGTTAATAACAATATTCTGGCATCTTTTTAAGGCATACTGAAGTTTATCAAATTAATCACTATTTTTTAATTGAAGTGTTCTAAATAAAAAACAAAGTATTTTATTATCATTTTATTTGAATAAGCCAATAAAAATGAAAATACTCATTTTAAGTCTAGCCTGGTGGTGCCAGGTACAACCCTATGGCTTTTTTCATATCTTCGTAGTGGCGCTCTCATGGCGTTTCCTTGTGGTCTTAAAACAATGCAAATTGTATTAGATCCTACCATGAATAAAAACATCGTACAACATTATCACACACCTACTAATACATTTGGAGCTTTTGCAATAATTGGAGTGGTAGCTACATTCTAATACTTACGATACTCATTTTTACTTTATTTCATAATATTTGAAAACATTCTACGTACAAACAATATAACAACACAACGTATTCTAACCTCTATTTGAGGTATGACGCTTATTTACCGTGAATGAATCTCTTAAGCAAATCAACTAGCAATTATCTGGTAGAGCAGTACATATATGATGCAAAAAATTCCTACAATTATATTATTAAACGATTTCTGTACATAGCGATATTGAGCATTCCAATTATTTTATAAATGCCATGACATGTTAAAAGTTTTGCTTACCTCGTAGTCATCACAAAAACTAAAACACACCCCGCAACAATTAATTACACAGTTAACCCTAATCTGCCCTAATCGTATACTATTATAAACTATAACACGTAACGGACAAACTAATGAAAACGTTAATGATACGCACGTGCGCGTATGCATTCTATGTACCTAATCCACAGACGCATAAACAATACTAAATCATATAACACCGGCACTGTAATGAATAGAGGTGTTGTGTTGACGTTCGCAACTTACAAATATTACAAATAATATAATACAAAACGCAGATATATTAATAGAAAAGTTACAGCGCTCAACTTAGATACTAATTAAATCATATTAGATATATATTATTATTATATATTAGATATATATTATCTAATTTAAACTTTAATATGTATGCATATTTTACCCATTTTATATTATTCGTCCTACGCACCAAATGTACAAAAGCAAAAATTCAATCTTTTTTTTATATGAAATAAATATTTACAGAAATACAAAGCAAATATTCTTGCAGAGTTATGAAAATATATTGAGAAAACTTTGCAATAAAATATTATTAATGCTACATAACATATATATTTTTTAAATGTTTTCCTAATATACTTTCTATAATATATTTTATGCATATTATATTAATATAACTAATATTCAAGAAAGATTTAATATTTTTTAAATGTTTATAAAATATGAAATAAATATAGTTGGTCACTAGGGTAATTACAGACGCTAATAATTACGCGTACAGGCATTGTAGATGTGCATATAATATCTCACCATTAATTAGGTTCATTAAAGTATGATATATTTCGTTACACAGATTGTCGCAGATCGCTGGAATAGTTCAATTAAAACTATTATAGGAAAAACTCGTATAGATACATAATACAGCTTATATTAGTAAATGTGTGATAAACACCAGAAATCAATAAAATACATGAGGCCATTAAATATAAATTTATTCAAGCGTTCCACATAAAATTGTTCAGGGAGACGCAAATATCAATTTAACAACAAATTATTTATTAATTGAAATAATGAATCTAACCAGTGGGTACTTACACAGCATCACAATTTTCACAATTCTAGTGTTAATTTGTTCTACCACGAAGAAGTATTCTGCACCTATCTGATCTTATCTTCAGTAGGAGATAAGCACTTAATTCCATCTATTGTCTCTTCGTACAAGTTGAACGTCAAATGAAACATCGCTGTTAAGCCAGAATTCATCAACAATTATAGTTTTATTACATTTCTCTCGGTATTAGCGAATTCTTTTGGGGATTTGATTTATGAAAAGCTAAATAAGTAGCCGAAATAACGTACGCCGCGTCTGCCGAAATAGATCAAAACGCGTTCGCGCCCTAACTGCTAAGAATCTTTGAGCCTTGATTATTTTTTTTGTTTCTTTAATTTTGCAATGTTCGCATGAAAAATATTTAACATTCCTATGTTCAAATTACTTAAAATAATTATGCATTCCTCACTTAACGACGAAAACAAAAGGTCTTTAATTGAGTACGCCTGCAACATTGTATTTTCTGTTTTTCTTTTTTATATGACGCAGTTTCAGTTAGTTATAGTATTTAATCTATAATAAAATCTTAAATTTATGTTGATAAATGTTCAAATTTAACACCTTCATAAATTATCCTTGGAGACACGCAATTGTAAAGCAGTCGCGTCAAGATACACTTTTTTTTCGTAACGTGCAACATAGTAAAATACCACATAATATCCAGTACTAATATAGAGAGAGTAATTCCATGTTTATCTTGCCGTTAAATTAGTAAATTACAAATATTAACACTATATACCTATTCCAAGACGAATTATCGCAGTATATAGTTAATATGTTAACAAGTTACGCTCGCGAACATACAAATAACTATTTTAATTAGCCGTTTGAGGTTTCCGTTGTTGTACGTTTCCTTTCCGGAAATGATGCACAGGGTCGCTTACAGAACACTGTCCGATCCTCAATTAAAACGGTATCACGGTAATAAAAATGCGGAGTGCAATAATAGATGGCATTCCCCTATCGGAAGCTGGGATAGCGAGTGCTCCAAACAAAGTTCCGATTTGTGTTCGTCGCTGGCTTTCGGTGTGGGATACACCGATGGCAAGAAGATGGTAGTCAAGAGGATTTCTACGTCCCCAGATGACATATTCACCCCACCACTGTAAGTGTTATGATATAGGCAAACAGATAGTTCCAAAGAGATTTGTTAGAAGGCGAAACGATTCTTGTCAATAAATAAACATCAGATTCAATGAAGAGACTTAAAGAATGATTAGATGCTTCTCATCTTTCAAAAAATTAGGTTTAACGCGTTACACGCGAATATCCGATCACTCCGTGCTACATGAAGTTTGTTAATTCGTGATAGTTGTTTCCAAAACACGTCAATTGTCTTTTAAAAAATGTCGGCCTAAACCTTTTTAAATACGGAAAAAAATGAGGAAATTAGTTGTATTCAATCTTTAATGTAAATTATTAGCAACCGGTTTCGGCTCCAGGCCATCCTCAGGCGTAATACGTCAAATTAGAAATTAAAGCTACGTCATTAACTTTTGAAGTGTTCTTACATTTTAAAAACATTAATAACTTAATGACGTAGCTTTAATTTCTACCCCTCACTGCCTTCACCGCTTGGGTATGCGCAGAGGATCTACTTCTGTTTAAATAGAAGCTGAAATTAGTACACTGATGCCCGGTAACATAAGGCGTGTGTAACCAAGTGATTAGTTAATCATTTACTAACACTAACAAAATTATTAAGTAAAAAGTTTGCCGTAACATAAAACTTAACCATTTGCTAAATGGCGGTAATTAGTTAACAACTGATTAATGGCTGTTGTAAACTAGTTAACTGTAAATTTACTAAAATTGATAGTTCCATTTTAGTTCCGATAGAGAGCCAACTTGAAACTTTGACGTTTTCACCTAGAAATTCAGTAATTGAAGTTTTGCTTCTGGCTTATGTCAAGTTTGTTATATCGATTATAACCAAAACGGATATATGAAATGATTAATCATCGTCCTCCAATGAAGAACTATTCGATATACTAGACAACATATATAGCAGACATCATAGACCACTACTACTCAGAGAAGAATCATGAAAATATAAGAAAAAAAGCCAAATAAAACAATGATTTGGTTGTGTTGATTGTTCTTTTTCATAAAGTTGTATAATGTAAATAACTGCTCTTTCATCCTTAACCCAGTAGTACTATGACAATTAAATTCAGATGTAATTTCTGCTCCTACTTCGTTTTTTTTTTGTTTAATAGATACTTCATCGTCTTTTTTTTTTATTTTCAACTTCTTTTATAATTTTCAATAATCGCTAACAATGTGTGTTTCTCTTGTACCGTAAAATTTCTGGCTCTTCTTACGGCATCCTGCATTTTCCTACCCATTATGATGCATAGTGTCAAATTTAGTGATAATATTGTCAGAAATCAAATCCATAATTATAAAAATGTAATGTAATAATCATTAAACGTATATATTTTAAACTTACTGCTGCTATCTTATTCCAAATTAATTGATCAGTGATCAAATTGAATCAAAAATAAAAATTCTGTCAAAATGTCAAATAGATTTTCTGTCTACGTTCACATGTTCCGCCATCTATTGATGCAATGATGCACGGCAACTTTCGTTGGACGTTCGGCACATTTCGTGCTTTGGTAAATCTTAACAAATGTGTAACTACCGGAATAGCGGTGGTTTAAGTTAACAACTGATTTTAACAAATGATTATCTCCTAACAAACCTTTATGTTACTGATTTTTGCTGTTATCCATTGATTAACTTTGACAAATTGGTAACTATTGTTTATGTTACCGGGCATGAGAGTAATATCATTTTTCATTTAAAAGGAATTGCATTAAACCAAAAGTTTTTTGCGTTTTTCTATATGGCCAACATGATTTGGTGTTTACTTGAAAAGGAATATAATTTTAAATTCACACATTTCTTCGGAAATAATATATTTTTCGTTGAAACAGTTTATTCTTTTAAGTGAAAAATATTGAAAGTTGATTCAAGTCCTCTTTATTTTGAACTTGAAAACTATGCAGATTGGCAGAAAACCGTAAGCATTTTGATTCAAGAGGTTTTTCCTTTTCTTATAAACATTTATTCATTTTAGACTTAAGCGTAAACACAACAAAATGCCGTGATCATTTTCAATCGAAATGAAAATGAATTATATCCAAAAAGCCAAGCACTACGGAGGGATTTTCCGTTAGAATGTTGTAAATCCTGGGGAAGTTATTGAATCTTGGTCACGCAGTGACCACCCTAGCACTCTAGGTGTGCAGTTAAAGAAATCGTCCTTTCAATGGCGATGACTCCTATTAGATGTTGTTCTGATAAATATACCATATTAGAATGTTACGATTGTAGTTTCCAGCCTATTTTGTGCAAAATATGTATCTGTTACTGGAATGAAATAGGAGATGCGCCATCTATGCGACAATTTCTCTACTGCACATAAGTATATCTACTCATCTGCTGTACTATATGGAGAGAAAACTGCTATACGAAAATAAAATGCGATATTTATTTTTACTTAATACTAATAAATACTACGCTAGCTTCAAATAAATCCACTAACCAAATTATTTGTTTGATTGAATACAGGAATATTTTTAATATTCCTAAATCAAGTACTAATTTAGTAACTGTAACCAATTGCATAAAAAATAGTTGAAAACAACAAGATCGTTTGTCCCGTGTATAACAGTTTTAAAACCTTCAAACACTAAGTTCCTTGGCCTATAAGTAAATCAACATTAACTGAAAAGATTCCAATTATCTGTGAAATTTCTGTAACCTCGGCCGAAAAATATTCAAGTGAATAATTTATACACGTGGGAACATGAATAAAACTAAAATACTTCCGCGTAAAAAAGCACTCAGCTTGAATAACAGGTGCTTGCATTTCCCGTTAAAAGGCAAAAATTTTAAATCAATGTATATATGCGTGTCCACGCAAATAAACCAAAACGTCCGGCTTTTTATTTAAAATACTGTTGTAATTCAATAATATTTAAAAGAAACTACAATATGTTTGTTAAATATGTACATAATAATAACAATATAATATGTAATGTATATTGTCTTACTTAAACAGAAGTTTTAAACATATTATGAAATATTTATCAAAATTGAGGTGCATTCCATTTAATTACGGTTACTTTTCGTCGAAAACCATGTACTTAAGAAGAAAATAGTCTTCCGGTAAAACAGCACGGTACTATCAATTAAAATAAACATTTTTCTGAGAAAAGGTATTCTTTTCGTTGAACATGATATAAAACCAAAAGTTATAAAACTTTTTATTTAATGCAATCTCTTTTCTCAGTGTATGCAATCCAGTTTAGAATGTTTTCTAGACGAAAAAAGTATAATGTAAATCAAGCTTTAATATACGCTGTGTATATATAATGATACTTTATTGTAATTTTCCTTTCTATGTTGTACTAACTTCTTCCTATTTACATACTACGATAATGAAAGGTGGAATACGTCACTAGGCGTAGATTTCAAAATTAGAACAGAACTAACTTAAACGTTGTTGAGTGACACTGTGACAAAAGGTAATAATAATTGCGTACAAATTCTAGTTTCCTTTCATTAGGTGTATGGATACAACTGGTAACGTTATCTTAATTATCCAAGTAGTCGGTAGCTGTGTAAGCTGTTGCCTGTCTACCTGAATTGTTTTACACGTGATGATGATTTGTGTATGAAATCTTAGTAGAAAACAAACTACGTCATTAATTTATTTTACATTGTAATTTCTTACTTATTATTTCTTCTATGAATTAAAATGAGTCACAGGCATAATAATCTGTGCATAAATTTTCATTCGTGGATACACTTACTCCTAACTCAACATCATATATTATTAAATTATTACATAATATGTACAGGTTTTTCACGGAAGTTAAATTTATGAACGTAACTCATTTGTAACTTATTGAAATATATCTAAATCTATACTCGGAGAGATCAATTTTTTCAGGACAACAAAATAGTTTCAAACAAATTTTAACATGAAAATTAAGGATTGTAACCTTCAACGCTACAAGAAGTATAAGACTTCATTTTATTACGACCAATTTAAGTATCATCGTACAAAAGCAAAAAAATCTTATTAGTTTAGCTTATCAGAGCTACATCAGTTATGTTGAGAATTCAATTTACAATGACCCTAAACAATTTTGGGCATTTATTCAAAATAAGAAGGGCAATACTAGAATGCCTGGAGTAGTTAATCACAATAGCATTGAATTTAGTTCAATACTTTTTGTGACTACTTTAACAGTGTGTATGCGTCTTCCTCTAGTAGCAATATCCCTACTTTCCCTGATATTGCAAACGCGCCTATTAATTTATCATTTATATCAGAGAATGAAATCGAATCTACTTTACGTACATCTAAAAATTGTTTTACCACCGGATATGATTCTATACCTAGCTTCCTACTTCGTTATTGTGCAACTGTACAAACAAAATCTTTACATACAATTTTCAATTTAATTTTGAAGCATTCGAGGTTCCCTTCACTCTGGTAAATAGCCTACATATGTCCAGTTCTCAAAAAAGGAGATCAACAGAGATTAAAAACTATTAAACCTATATCAGTTTTATGTAATTTTGCCAAAATTTTCGAGTCCATTTTACACAAACTATTTATAATTGCATATAGAAGTTAATATCTCCCTAGCATGGATTTATGCGCAATAGGTCTACTGTGACTAATTTAGCCTGCTTTACGCAGTTTGTCTCTGAAACGATGGATAACAGTGGTCAAGTTGATGTTGTTTATCTTGATTTTTGCAAGGCTTTTGATCAAATTGACCATTATATACTTCTCAGAAAATTGCGTGCGTTTGGACTGTCTGATTCTTTAATGCTGTTGTTGGAATCTTACCTGCTGGATAGAAGACAGTGCGTTAGGTATCGCAATTATATTTCAAAGTTTATTACTCCTACATCTGGCATTCTGCAGGGATCTAATTTGCGGCCTCTCTTATTTCTAATATTTATTAATGATTTAGTTACTAACATTCAGTCTGAGAAATTAATGTTTGCCGATGACGTTAAATTATTTATATCAGTTAACTCAGTAGTAGATGCTGAGGTTCTCCAGCGTGACATTGATGCCGTTCTCTTGTGATGTAATAGGTGTAGGCTTTCCTTGAACATTTCTAAATGCACATCCATGATGTGTACAAAGAAAGTGAATCGCTTATTATCCTACTCTATCAACGGCACTATTTTAACATCCACTGAGAATGTTAGAGATCTTGGCGTTTTATTTGACTCTAGGCTATCCTTCTCTAACTATGTTTTAAACTCTTTGGCTTTATTTATCGGAATTGCAGGGACTTTCAAAACACTATCACACTTAGCACTTTATTCTATTCATTAATTCGATCTAAATTAGAATATGCGAGTATTATTTGGTTTCCAATTTATTCTTCACATATTAACGCAATTGAGTCTATTCAAAGAAAATTTTTGAAGTTTTTATACTATTTAGTTGAAGGAATGTACCCGGTGATATGGTTCTTTTAAATAACTTCAATTTCAGTTCCTTATATGTAAGGAGAATTGTTAGTTTGGTCAAATTTTTATTTTGTCTGGTTCATGGTAGAATTGATTGTCCATGGCTTTTATGCAAACTTAATTTTAATATTCCAAGGCTGAATTCTCGTTCTCACCCAACTTTCTACTGTGTTTCAAATCCGACCAACATTCTACGTTCTTCCCTTATTTCCTTAATGTGCGAGTACTACAATAGAATCTCTGATAGTTGCGACCTTAATAGCGATAGTTTAAGTTTCATTACTGAGTATGCTTATAATTATTTTTTCAAATTTAATTTTCACTAGTCTGCTCGTAAGAATTTATGTAATTTTTTTTGAATGTTTGATCTTTATTTAACTTATATTATTAACGCATGTGTAATAAATATATATTGCAGATGTGTGCATTATGTTTTCCTGTAATTGGGTATTACCTGTAGGAAATAAATTATTATTATTATTATTATTATTATGAAAAATTAACTAATCCAACAAAATATTTTGTCATTTCAAATAAATAAAGGTTAATGAATAAATAATTTGGTTGAATTAACCAAATATTTGTTTATCCATATTTAACTCAATATTTAGTTAGCTTAAAAAAAAATTCGTATTATCAAACAAATCGGTTTTTTTCAGTGTACGAACGATTGTGAACGTTTTCTAGGTAAGAAGGGATTTTTAGTTTTTAATTTTACTTAACGAAGCGTACAAATCGAAATGTAAATGTGGAAAAAATACTTCTTGTAGTAATGTAAAGACTCGCTCTGCTGGATTACGTATTTTAATTATCAATTATCAGTAATAACCAGGAAACGTTAAATGATTTTTGGAGATCCGTAGCGATCTGCATACAGATCAGTAAGAACAGATATTGAACTTGACCGAAATTCTGCGCACTTGGAAAATAGTTTCGTATCCAGTCACTAGCAGCGTTATTTTACCGCGCTAATTTGAAAATATAATTATTGTTCTTTAAATTATTTATTATTGATGAGAGATAATTTATTGCCAAATAAAAACTATGTTAAATAAGGCTCATTCTTTTATTCATCGATATCTAATTAATATATAAACAGAAAAACATTATAATCAATATACCTATCGATGAAATAAAAAAAACGCCTTAAACTTAAAAGAAGACAGTCACAAGGATTTTTATTTTTAATGCTAAAACATACTGAAAATATGTATATAAAATCCCTAAGAATATTAATTACGACGTGCAACAATATCCTACGGAATTATATACGCATTTTGGAGATGTTTCAACAGTAAAAACAAACATTATCGTCTCCTTCCAAGCAGACATGTTCTTGTTGTGCAGTGTTCCCATGGATTTTTTTCACAAACACTTTTTAAAGGCCCCTCTTAGTTTTAAAAAATTGGGGTTTGCGATAGTACTCCCTTTATCTTTAAACTGCTTTCAAATTTCTTACACTTCTGATTAACCGGAAGTAGGCATAAACTTTGTGTTTTTTTTTTAACTAGTACAGCCTATATATATTTTTGAATTCAGCATAAAATTCTGCAACTGTTAGGATAGTGCAATTTTTGTAAAAATTTTGACACACACTAATTTTCACTTGCTTCAACCTCTAGAAGTCTCGCATTTTAACACTACCAAGTACTAAAATTGTTTCACTAAAACGTAGTAAAAAGTTCCCGTAGTATTATACAGGATATCTAAAAATTAATGACATCAAACAATTTTGGAAGTCGCAATTTTTTTTTTTTTAATAAAACACCCTGTATATTTTTATGCCATTTACTGTAATATTCCCTACCATCTTCACTATTTTCGTTTAAATCACTTGTTTTTTCTTTTAACACCTTCAAATGACTGAATAATTTTTAGTTGGCTGGCAATGGCATTGACACTAGAATATTATTATCATTGTCAGTAGATAGTACTTAGTTATAGCTTTGTATTTCACATATTCAATATTCAGAAAGTTGCATTAAAATTTCTGAACGTAGCTCTTATTGTATTTGAAAATTGTAAGTGCCGAAATCCTCAGAACCAACAAGTGTTGAACTGATACAGGCACGACTTCAGTTTTTTTTTACTTTAAGGCAATACTTAAATTCTTCTTTTATAAACCTTCCTTAATGTGGTTCTTGATCATCGGCATTAGCGTCAGGTTTAAAAACTTTTCTCCTCAATTTAGATATTGAGGGAGCACTTAATCATGGACCAAAAAACCAAAACAAAGCATCTCTTAAAGTTAGAAATTTTAGGGATTTAAAAATGTCATCTTCATCGAACGATAAAGTATGTTTTGTTAAAGTTTTGCAATAGATATAGTTTTGTTAACGATAATATTTTGATCGAGGGGTTGAAAATGTCAAAGAAAAAAATTAATTTTAGCCAAAAGATACAACCATTTAAAAAACGCGTGTATATTTATTTCTATAAAACAAAAAGAAACTCGATTCGACGCTAATTTGAAATCGTTACAATCATTGTTAAATTATATCCAAGTATATTGTGCACGCAGAGCTGTCAAAGATCGTTCTAGAAAGTATTTAAGTCGAAGATAAAAGATACATACTTTAAATCAGAGATACTTTTCTGTGTTAAAATGTATTTAAATACTGAATGTTTTTCTAAACTAAAATGATCATTGTTAAATAATTAATTTGAACTGCTTCAAGTGAATCTCTAAGTTTAAAATCTAATTCTAAATCTATGCTACTCATCACTGCTACCAGTTGTAGTAACATTTGTTTTACATTACATTCATGGAGAGTTAATCACATTTTTCAATCAGAAAATACACCTGAATTTAAACTTTGGAATCTGTGTTAAAGCTATCATTGAGATTGTCTAGTACGTTTGAGAGAAACCAAGTAGATTTAAGATAAACTTCAACTAGTGATTTGTTTAGTATAAAGCAGTTTAATTTAATTTTTGTGTTTTACTAAATCTTAAATATTTTCACGATGATGATTAGAACATGGATATGAGTTATGAATTTTAAATAGAAAAGATAATATTTAAGATCAAACGATTTAAATCTTATAAATGATTGAAATCGTAAAAACGATTTAAATCATGATTTCGCTTACAACTCTGTGCGCACCATATCAGTTTTTAAAAATATATTTATATATATTTACTTTTCACGCTTTTGCGCGTAATTGAATACCAGTGTATTGTGCATTTGTTTCATATTTGAGGTCCTTCCTCCCTATATAGCATATCTGTTGGACCTGTTTATCCGGTTTCGTTTTAGAATCATACGATATGAGTAGAGTTTCGATAATCCGATAACAATTGCTTACGTAGTCAAGATACAAACATATCATCATCACCTCTATATTGAGCCAAACAATTAAATTTGAACATAAAAAAGAATGATTTTTCCAAATTTTTGTTTGATAGATTCCTATTGCTAATGTAGACAGCAAATAACCTCTTTGAAGCTACCTCAATTGTGAATAGTGTATAAGTGCGAATTAATAGATCCAACAAAAAAATCTTACAGATTTGTGATCTTTTTTGCATATTATCTCGTTTTTAATATGTGTATGATAATAGTCGATGGTAATAAAAAATAATCCTATTAAATCTCAAGGAAAAGGAAAGATCTAAGATGATGTTTCGGCGTAGTGACGATAAGATACCAACATCATAGGAATCCCATTACGACATGTTTATTTAGCAATTTTTGCGCTATTATTCATTAATATACCTATAATAATCGATAGAATTGATTGACGGTAAATTTATGTTTATCCATACATTACTAGCCATTACTTACCTAAGTAGTATCATATTTAATTATACGTTACATTCAAAACTATTTAAGAGAATTAGCAAGATGTATTGCCACTCCTAATGAAGCGAATTTGCAAATGCGTAATGATTCAATCATCATGACTTTACCAATCTTAAATTTAATGTAACTTTCGAAAAGCTGGTCTTTTGTTCTGAAATAAATGTGCATTCGAATTGAGTATTTTTTCACGCTGGTAGGTTTTCTTTGTCGGAAGCCCTTCCAGGACAAGCTGGCGAACGTTTGCCAGCAGTGTTGCCAATTAACAGAAGACATATTTCATTAGATCGGGATTATAATTCCACAAAAAAATCACTAGAATTGGAAAAGAAATTACTTTATAAAGTATTTTCAGAAAAGCAAAAAAAATATTTTATGTATTTATGGCCGTTTGCACCGTCTGTGATTAACATTTTAATTAACTAATCAAAGATTACATTTAATTACGAATTAAATATGAATAGGATTGCACCTAACAAATTTAATTAATGATTAGTTAATTAAAAAGTTTGCGACAGAAATATAGGTTGGTAGTGCGTTAAGCTTAGCTTTTAGTCAAAAATTGTGTTTATATTGGGAACACTGTTCCAATGAAAATTGCTACAGAATTAGATATTGAAATAAAAAAAGTTTAGTAGAAATGGAAATTAATATGTGAATGCAGGTTTTTTTTTATTATGCAATTCTTTTAGTTTGTTTGTTCTGCAAATGCTCCAATTTTTGATACTTTTATTTGACCTCTGCTGTTACTTGTTAGAATTATTTATTATTACCCATCATTTCTTATATATTTTGTTCCTTTTATTTAATAAATAAATGGTTGATTGCATACACAACATTTCTTTAAAAAAATCAAAGTGATAATGCATTTAGAGTAAATAAATATATTTCGTTTATACAAAAGCCAAAGAAAACAAATACAAAAAGAAATATTCAAAAGTTAATTTCTATATAGCAATGAATTACAAATTGCTGAAATAATCATTAATTAGCAATGCCTGTGTCGCAGCAGGTACATCATCAACAGCGTCATAATTAATCTCATGAAGTTGCCCATTTAAAATTTCTTGATTTAATTTTTCTTCATTGATTTCCTATTCACCCACATTTATGGCTATATTGTGTAATACTGAGGTACCAACTACTACTGCCATAAAGGTATCCAGCTTTAAGCGACAACCATATGCCAGTATTGGAAAACATTCTTCTTAGAAACATGCTTTCAGTGACATTCCGTGTTGTAATATGGCTTTCATTATAATGATTTTTCACAACTGTTTCAGAATTTAACAGTGCGGTCAATAAATATGTTTTTGAGGCATATCCACTGTCGCTTATGGAAACGAATGGATCGTTAAAGTGTATACGTCCTGGCTGTCGTACTACGATATCCATTATTTTTAAATTAGCATCATATAAAAATTCTGAATTTATAGAAAGATATCCTTTCCTATTACGAAATACCTCTGGGTCATTCCCACCTGAAACCACAGTAATCCTCAAATACATTTATTGTCAGTTTTTATTTCGGGAATTAATTTTTGATTTACCTTGGACTTTCTAAAACCCTGCCAAATAAAACACTTCTTTGCACACCGCTATTCCTTGTCCTAAATCTTCAAGTGAACATTTTAATCAGCTTTAATTAGCTAGCTATTTCAATTTACAGACAGATATTTGTATTATAACCAAAAACCGCATAACATAACCTAAAATCGCCTACAAACACGATTGTAAACAAAGAAACTACGTTTGCGTACGTTGGGGTACTGATTAAAGATAATCACGAATTAAGGATTTAATTATTAGTTAAGCATTCGGTGCAAGGGAATTTAAACTTTAATTATGATTAAGTTTTAATTATAACTTAATCGCAGACGGTGCAAACGGCCGTTATGTAATGAATCGTTTTTTTATATAAATCTCCTTTTATTTCATATTTTATTATAATTTTTATGAATTTATTAGGTCGTCAAATATTTACAAGAATATACAACTGTAACCGTGTTTTATAAAATCATAATATATATTTTTATTTATTTTATTATTTTTTTTGTACTTTTATTTATTTATTTACATATATATGTATATATGTAATCAAAGTATAGGAAAACTAAGTAGTGTCACTCACGTTTTTATAAGTAGGTTTTTAAGGAACATTTTTGGTGACCTTGTGCGCGAAATTTTAAAAGTGTATGTGTATGTTAGAACTAAAATTAAAATCATTTCCATATAAAAGAAAATACACTCTAAAATTCGAGAAGAAAACTAAATTACAAAAGACTTATCCAGATTCCATACTATAGAATAGAAATAGTAGACTTACTTAACACATTATACGGTACAAAATAAAATGGCGACTGAAATTTATATTGGCGAGAGTGATGCTACTAGGTTTTCCTGTACTTTGATCTAATTTAGTCTTCGTTGTCAATGAATTCACTAGATTTATTACTAAAATTAAAGAAAATCCACTAAATTTTTCACTAGCCACTAGAATATGATTTGTGTACACCAGGCGTGCATTCAATACACCAGATTTAGTGGAAAAATCACCAAGTTGGTAACACTGTTTGCCAGTGCGAAACGGTTATTAGGAATACCACTGGCAAAAAATCACAAACCGGATTTCTAAGCGAATCGTTTGACGCGTCACTCCCCTTCACAATGGTTGACTTGGCCACGGCTACGCTCAGCATTCAACAGTTCGCCCTCACGAAGAAATAGTTATTTGTATCACTAAGCCAGAAACTACAGTTTCACAGAGTTTTTGGCCGTGTGATACAAAATGTTTTTTGGGCCGACAAATCTTAATTTTGAATTGAAAATAGAAAAGAAATTTTGACACTACGGAGTTGACAGTACAAGTTGGCACACATGTTACATAGCTTAGTAGTTTGACGTTTCTGAAAATAAATCTTTTTCTGTAATTTTCTTTCTAGTTTAATATCTATTTATCAATAATAAGTGCAGCCAAGACACCGGTTCATCTTAGCATGGTTGAACAGTAGCTTAATGACAATTTATTACACCTCTGTCATGTGGAATCCAGTGTGGTCAATCTTTAGTGACATTTTTGCCTGCCTAGGCAGGCAAACGGTAGTTTTGAAGTGTTTCTGAAAGTAGGTGCAAAAACGTTATTTAAGTAATTGCTTTACTTGGAACGCTTTTACTGATAATAATTGCACTCTATTTGTGTTACATGCTACAGTGTATATTTTATTAATATTTGTACTCTACAGAACCACAGTATATATGTATATCCAGTAGTTTCACATCGCCGGTAACATGGGTTTCAAACATGGCGGCCAAGGAAATTCGCGGTGTCGCATAGGTGGGTGAAATTGTAACTAAAACTATTGGAATCTGTTTACAAGCAAAAATCTAACCTACAAAACCGTTTCATTATGTCATTTTGACATTGATGTGCCATTTTCTGTCAATTGTCAGTCTGTTTGAGTATATAGGTTATTTTCGTACCCACTTTGCAATTATTAGTTGGAAATATACCCGCCAATCGCGAATTTCCTTAATTTGATAGACAAAACATCAAAGGCGCCGACACCTAGTGAAACTACTGGATAAGGTTTATACTGTGACAGAACTAAACTCTACTTATTCCTTTCCACACTAAGGGTTGTGTAATAAACATGCCAATGTAAGAACAAATATTGGGATTATGTAAATATGATGTAGATATCCAACGAAATAAACTACTAATAACAATCAACACAATACAAAGATTTGCATTGTTCTAAAATAAAATATTAAAAAGAAATAAAAAAAAAATCTTACAATATAAATTAAAAGTATACTTAAAATAGAGATTCTTATAAGAAAACCAAACAAAAATAATCCGCAAAATATTAAGAAGTTTTCAAAATTTACTAAAATCTTCGATTTAATTATAATTTAGCAAATTCTCAAATAAACCACCTTTTTTACAATTATATCATGATATTTTCTGCTGCATAGATTTGCTTTAATGCAGTTTAAGAAAATGTGTAATAAGTATTCCTCAACAATGTCCAATTCTTGAAGAGAAATAAATATATCTTTATGACGTCCAGGACAATGAAAATAGTTTTACGATTTTCACTGACCCTCGTATTCGTATATCGTTTAAAGGAAAGATCATCTACTGTCATATGTAACAAATGTCATTATTAGACATAAATTTTCAGTATTCTTTAATATATTCAATCGAAAGGAGAAGCTTTTTTTGGCTTACTAGATTAATCATTAAATACATGCATGCATTATTCCTGTTTGTTTCATTGTTTCATACTTAATTGTATGAATTTATTGAAGTAGATTTGACGTTTTTGTATTTAGATTGATAAGACTGCTTATTATTATTTATACTCAGATGATCTGTTTTACGTTTGTACATGTATAACTCATGGAATTTCTTTCTGGCAAAAAGAATTGTTATTATTATTATCATCACTTCCAGCTGATGTAACATATTCTAAGACTTTTTAAGGCACGATAATTTTATTTGTTAATCTCTTGTTACGTAATACATTTTTTACGATAACAGACGTCATAGTGGATTGATGATAATGGGTGTGTTAACAGACTAAAATTCATCCGTATCAATTTGTATCAAGTGAAAAAGCCATGAATCAAATCGTTTACCTAATGCTTTTGAACAAAAGCTACACCTGGCATGTCATGTCATGTCACTAGAACTGAAATTTTAAACATTAACCTAGAAAAAGTGAAAGGATTTATCGAGATATAGATAGTATGTCTATAAAGGAAATAACGTATTGTTTACATAGGTTAATGCTTTATAAGGAATACTTAATACTTCAAAGTAAGTATTTTAACGTGGATGTGAATCATTCTTTTTGATATACATAGGTAATTTAAGATAAAACCAGATAAATAAAATTATAATGATTATCTCGGAAATGCGTTGATGAAACAATTTTCATTTATATCTGTTTGGTTTTTCTCCCTGTGGTTGCTTAATTGAGTACTTGATATGTTTAATAGCTCTGAAAGTGTATGTTATCATCTCTTAGAGATGATACATTGGAGGTGGGCTATTGGATTATAGATATTCCCAGCCATTTTATAATGTAAAAGCTAGACCAAATTCTTTTCAAAAAGATAGCCTTTTGCTTTATACCGGGTGACAAGTTGCTAGCTGTCGAATGCATTCTGGGCGACTGGAAATGGAATTGTTATAGTTCAGCCGAATTGAATTGAGCCTGATATCATTTTTCTCGCTTTACTTATGAATTTTGTAAAAATAATATTAAATCCAATATTACATTTGTTGTATTAGTGAAAAGGGAAATAATAAGACAATACTTATTCGATAACTAAAATCTATTCATGCTTCTTTCCTACTCATACTTATTTTTATATCGAAGCATCAGATAATGTAAAACTATAAATTTCAGTGGCAGAGCTCATAAACAGCATCAAAGGAAAAAAAAAGAATGAAAGGTAGTTTTAAAAGTCAATAATCAAATAAAATAATAAAATAGAGTAAAAACCTAACAATAGTAAGTAAAGTACCTATTCGTCGATAAATAGTGTTTATTGAAAAAATATTGATGTTCTGGATATTTATTAATCACTCACTCATAAATTCCAAGGGACAGTAATAATCATCGGGTAAAAATCTTGGGATATGCTAATTTTGTACGATCGATACTTATTCTTAGGTAAGAGGTTTAAAACTTTTGCACTATATATAAAAATTACATTCTTTTTAAAGGAATTGTCAAAAAAGGGGAGGGGGGCCAAATACACATAAATGTATAAAACTAAAGACGACAAACAATATAAAATATTACATTAGCAACTCACTATCAGAATAAAATTAAGATCACAGCTGCGGTGCGTTAAAGTATTCGGCTAGATCATAAAAAACGTGATTAAGTAAGTATGCTTTCAAAGCACGTTTAAACGGAAAAAAGCTTGCTATATTTTTGATTTCCTGAGGGAGAGAATTGTAGATTTTGAGACCGATGCATGAGGGCGACTTCATGCCTATATCATATTTATAAAACGGTATGTAGAAATCATTCTGTTTTCTAGTAATAGCTCTTTGCCCTTGACCGACCCTCTGAAAGCTGTATTTTCTATTGAATATGTAAAGTAAGATATTTAAGATAAATAAATTTGTCAAAGTTAAAATCCCGGACTGCTTAAACGAATCTCGACAACTCGCTCGATGTGGAAGACCGAGAGTAATGCGTAAAACCCTCTTTTGGACCGTAAAGACGCCCGGTGCCGAGGTAGACAACCCCCACAAACAAATCCCATAGTTAAGCCTTGACTCAACCTGGGCGTGATACATGGTCAACATTTGATCTGCAGTCAGTACATTCGCCAGACTTCTAAACAAGAAGCATAAAGAATATAATTTATGAACAAGGTTCTCGCAATGCATCTTCCAACTAAGATGTTGATCAACTTGTAGACCCAGGAAAGTTGTATTATCTAAGCTACTTAAAGATTCATTATCTAAGTTCAGTTTGATCGTATCACAATGCTTTTGTCTGTTATGAAACCTCAGACTAACGGTTTTTGATATATTTAAATTTAAAAAATTGGAATTGCACCAATCAGAAAAAAGCTTAAGAATGTTGAAAGGATTGGTCCTAAAACAGAGCCCTGCGGAACTCCTATGTTATTCACCTTACTATTAGAATTAACAGTCACAGGTGCTCCGTCGGAAAGATAAGTAATTGTCACATACTACTTCCTGTCACGCAAAAAAGACGAAATCCAATCATAAACCACTCATCTAAAGCCGTAATCATAGAGTTTATTAAACAAAATGTCGAAAACCCTACTCAGATCACAGAAGATCCCGACAGGACTCCCGCCAGCCTCGACACCGTTAACTAATTCCTCATAAAAAGAGAGGAGTGCGATACCGGTAGACCTTCCATTACAAAACCCGTGTTGTTTGTCGGTAATTAAGCTATTATCAGTAATAAATTTAGATATGCGTTCCAGGAAACAGTATTCAAAAATCTTACAAAAGGCAGAGGTCACCGCAATAGGCCGATAATTTGCCAGCACATTACGATCGTTCCTTTTATAAACAGGCACGACTTTAGTTAACTTCAATCTGGAAGGGAAGGCTCCACTAGAAAATGATAAGTTCACAAAATAAACCAACGGCTCAACAATAACGGACAACACCTTTTTAATTAAAAACATAGGGATCTCATCAAAACCATGTGAAGCTTTATTTTTTAGTTTGACACTAATTAAGTTGTAATTATAATATTTAATGTATAATAAATATTAATGTAAACGGTTCTTTCAAAACGTCGGACGTCGGGATAATTTACTGCAAAAAAATCGTGTGTAACTTCTGCTGAATTGCCTCCGTAAAATTGTTTCACAATCCTCGGGCCTCTAATATTCCGTTTTTTTTTCTTTATAAAATTACTGCGATCAAAACTTCCTAACCGTTATAAAATTTGGGGATCGTATCCGTACCCTAATATCTACCAACGCCTTGTTAAGAAATAAGTGAAATGCATCGAACTCCAGCTAAACTGAAAGTGTATTTTACGCCTGTCTTTTATTTACGCATGCCATAGGGAATCGTTTCCCTCGCCTCGTAGTTTGAAAGAAGAAAATTGAAAAGATCGATGTGGTGATAGCATTTTGTAGTAGTTAGACAAAGGTAGGGAATAGCGGTTGCCGTTAGACAGCGATAGCATGCGGATTGGAGATGATAAATCGAAGCGTATAGCTGACATACAACCGTGCAACAGATTAACATACGTATTTCTCGATTTATTACCTGATAGAAATCATATTTTCATCCTTCTTTTATCTATATAAAGGCAATCGACAGGTCGAAAGTCAGATCTTGATATATTATATAGCAGGCTTCCATTCCAAAAGTAACCATCCGGAATAAAATTTAATTTAAAATCCCTTGAATTGAATTTAACAAGAAAACAAGTCTATTTCGACTTACGGGAGACAAGTTTTACACATATCTGCGGTCCATAGTTTCAACCCCTAATCAGGGGTGAAAATCATATCGAAAAATTCAATAGGAAGGGGCATTGGGTGATACATCTCCGTAAACGTCTTGTTATTAGCAATCTTTGGGCGTTTAATTTTTTAAAATCGAATCATCGATATTGGAAATTTTGTGAGTGCACAAACATCGATCGACATTTACCTTATTAACAAAATCTAAAGAATTCGCTACTTCAAAACCAGTTGCTTTAATGGGTAAATTTTTGTATTCGTTCGCTAGCCATTTGAACAATTTAGTATAATATAAGTAGGTGAGTCTATGCCAGTGTTGGGCAAGGTAGGAGAAGTTAATAAATTTCTACACCGAGTAGATACACTCGTGTTTATTCGTGTCATGAGTGGGAGCAGTTGTTAACTAGTGATTTATTGAGAGCAGACAAAACACGAGTATGTATAATCGCTGTAGAAATTTATTCACTTCCCCTAGCTTGCCCAGCACTGGTCTATACCTAATACAGTTGGTCTCATGGATTTTCTCGGTTCATGAATTTTAAGCAGGCAATACATTTTAGGAACTGTCGGATTCGGAATCAACAGTTTGTACTTTAAACTCACATAGATATTAGGTTCATGCAACTCTTAATGATCTCTTTATAATTTCTCTAATCATTGGTGGTAGAGGATTTTTCTTTAAAGGTTTGTACGCTCCTCTCAACAGTAAGTTGTTTACACACACAAGATAATCCGGTTTGACCAAAATAACTATTTTATTCCCTTTATCCGCTTTTAGATAAAAAATAATCTTTCTTTTTTAAACCTTTCATAATTTTAAGATCGCTTGCATTGCTATTATTACTTTTCGCTTCCACATTGTTAAGATTTTTGGCAACTTCGATTTTACATGCATTTCTAACGTAATCTTTCGTTGTGGCATTGACATTTTTAATATTAGATTCAGTCGCCGCGATTAGTTCGGTAACAGATACGTTCGAGGCAGTGTTGTCAACTTGGTGAATTTTCCACTAAATCTGGTGTATTGAAAGCACGCCTGGTGTACACAAATCATATTCTAGTGGCTAGTGAAAAGTTTAATGGATTTTCTTTAATTTTAGTAATAAATCTAGTGAATTCATTGAAAACGAAGACTAAATTACATCAAAGTACAGGAAAACCTAGTAGCATCATTCTCGCCAATATAAATTTCAGTCGCCATTTTATTTTGTACCGTATAATGTGTTATGTAATTCTACTATTTCTATTCTATAATATGGAATCTAGATAAGTCTTTTGTAATTTAGCTTTTCTTCTTGAATGTTAGAGTGTATTTTCGTTTACATGGGAATGATTTTAATTTTAATTCTAACATACACATACATTTTTAAAATTTTGCGCACAATGTACAGAACAAAATGGAAGTTCACCAAAAATTTTCCCTAAAAACCTACTTATAAAAACGTGAGTGACGCTACTTAGTTTTCCTATACTTTGATTACATATATACATATATATGTAAATAAATAAATAATAGTACAGAAAAATAATAAAATAAATAAGGATTATATTATGATTTTATAAAACACGGTTACAGTTGTATATTCTTGTAAATATTTGACGACCTAATAAATTCATAAAAATTATAACAAAATATGAAATAAAACAAGATTTATATAAAAAAAAACTATTAATTACATAAATACATAAAATATTTTTTTTTGCTTTTCTGAAAATACTTTATAAAGTAATTTCTTTTCCAATTCTAGTGATTTTCTGGTAGAATTATAATCCCAATCTAATGAATGATGATCTTCTGTTAATTGACAACACTGGTTCGAGGTATTAATAGCGTTTAAGCACTTTATTTAAGAGAGCTATTAAGCTGAAGATTGATTGCAAACTAGAAATTGATATCTTTTGAAATGAATAAATCATTTGGTATTTCGAAAAAATTATTAAAACATTTAGAATTCTTAGATATTCTTTTAGATTCTCCATATTTGGCGAGAATTTTTTTACAACATAATCCTTGATGATTTTCTGATAATTTATAGACATTGGCGCTTTATGATTCAAAAACCTACAATCTGGAACCACGACATTTTATTTTATCATATTAATTCACATCGTACACAAATCCTCTATTAAATACTACGAATGATTATAGAGTTATAATCTTTAACTATAATCTCCTGTCTGCGAAAGTGAATGCATTTCAATGTTTGGATTGCTATTTTTCCTATATGTGAGTGCGGCTTTTTTATGTTTCTTAAGAATACTTTCCAATTATAATTCTTGATGACTATTGCATTTTTAATTCAGTTTAAGGCACCTGAAGAAAGCATGTCAGCCGAAACTGGTAGTGCAACATCATAACAAAATGCAATAAATAAAAATTTACTAATATTCAATTGTATTTTACTTAGTTAAACTATTGAATATACCTAATTATGAACGTAAAATCGTTTAAATAGAAATTACTTACAAAATAACGTTGTTTTTTTTTAATTCTATTTAATTGGTGGTGCTTGGCAATATTCAAAACTTTTGTTCTACATGTATTTTTTTATTTTAACAAATTACATTTTATTTTTCTAATATATCACAAACAATTAACTGTACATATTCGTATACAAACTAGGAATAAGTATAATTATATTCATTCTACATCGTTTATCTAAAGTAGTTTTTTTCTCGTTTTATTTACAATTTTTACTTCTAATTTACACGAAAGTCGACCTTATTGTATTGCGATATACAGGTGGGCCAGACTCATTTCTTTTTCGTTTTTCTCTTTTATTTCCAAGAAGATTTGAATCAATAGTTACACCCAAATATTTAAATTCGTCAACTAATTCCAAAGTAACATTATAGCTATAAGTATAATTGCATGACGACACATTGTGGAGACATGCAATCATCATCAAAATTATTTATTAAATTTTTATTATGAGCCAAAATTTCTTGCAAAGGCATACATTCCAAATCAACTTTATCATTAGATGATATGATAGCAATGTCAATATATAATAAAAATAATATAGTAAATAACAATTGAATGAATGAAACAAACAGTAAGTAAAATAGAATGCTATTACTTGGAAAATTTAATATGTAAGTTAGGTACTACCAGATAAAGTTATGGGGATTGTTGTTTAACAAAAATATTTTTGTTTTTATGTTATTATATTTATTGTTGTTGTTATGCTATATATTTTTTATTATTTTTTATGACAAATAGCCAAACCAAAATTAACAGATACTAATTTCTATTTCTCCTGATGATCATAATCAGCACATTTAGTTACCTTATCTAAGATCTAGACAAAATCATCAGGCGAAATTAGTCATTGCTAATTCCAATACCTTTCATTATTACAATATATTTATCTAAGTAGTGAAACACAATTTATTTATCTGAAGTACTTTCATAATAAAGAAGGCGTTAACATAAAATTTCCCCAACAAGTATTTGAAGTAGAATTTCTGAAGGAAAATGCTTGATAGGTATTATAACATTTCTTCACATAGTAATGCCAGATTTACTTCCAATTCTGGAGTAAGTGAACTTGTGCATGATTAATGCTTCAGAAAAACATCTTCTGAAATCTTGTACTTATTACATTCCAGGTGCAAAAGTTAAATCAAGCTGACATGTTACCGTACAGAACACCTTGTAGATACAGTTTACAAACAGCGGTTACCTCATATTTATAACCTTAATTCGCGCAAGGTATCAGCAGACTAAAAATTTTAAGAATACGTAAGAGATAAGATTTATGTGAATACATAAATGTATCTTATCTATTTTATCTTTCTGAATATGTATAATACCATATGTCCAAAGTACAAGTTTTTGTATGAATTATATTATTATACGCAAATTTCTACTGTAATTAATGAGTTTTTTGTTGATTTTTAGAGATCTACAATGATGCTTATTCCGGAATATGACGCGGTTAAAATTAAATTTTTAATGATAATAAAAATTGACGCAGAAATCATGCAACTTCAAAGGTGCGTATCTATTTGAGCAATTTTGCGCGCAAGTCTGTGCCCAAACAATTTACGCGTACATATTGCTGTGAACTGATGGTCCAAGCATATAAGTACAGAAAAATTAAAAATGACAAAATTAATTTAGCTAGCTCAACAAAAATGAATTTAAAGGGCGCCAGAGATTCTTAAATCTCAAAGACACTTTATTAAAAAGTAATAGTGGGCGGTTGCAAAAATGACTTTCATAAAAATTCCCAAAAATTGAAATGGCAGATTCAAAAATAAAAGAACTAGTGATTTTAAAATGATATACAATCATTAAATTTATTTTTTATAAAAAAAAAGAAAAAAAAAACATTTGATACAATTTGCAGGATAATAAAAACCTTGAATATAAGATTCTGGCATAAAACAAACCTGCATATGACTCTACAATTAAGAAAGGACAATGCAAATCCTTTAGCAAACAAAATGGTGAATTCGTTCTAGAAGGACTTTCTATACCACAAAAAAAATATCCACGTGGTTTTAAAAATTCAAGGCAAACTAAAATTTAATTCAAATGACGTAAAGAAACAAGCAAAATTAACAATTAAATATAAAACAAGCTCAACAGCTTCACTTCACCTGCCCCGAGGTGATAAAATAAAATTAAATATGACTACAAAAAAAAAACGGAAAATTTAAACTCTACACGCGCTTACTTCTAAAACGAATATTATTAAAAAGCCTTACATGTAATGTGCACAAATATATAATTCTAATTAACAAAAGAATTACTAGATAGACGATTTTTAAACACTAAAACGAACTACATCTTAACTGAAAAGATTACCATTAACGGTATCCGAAAACCAAGCAACAATACGCGGGCTCGTCTATCTGATAACTCTTGCGGGCCTCAAGGTAACATGGCATATATTTGAAATATACAAACTCGTGCGGTGAACGCACAGCGCAACTGTAAGAAAAAACTAGCAAATAAACTATACAATACAGGAGTACGCAAAATGTACAAATAAATGAGATTAAATATACACAATTGTCCAAAAAGAATTATGCAAACAATTAAATCAAAATTCTTAACAAAACTTATGGAAACTCTATCATTGTTTTGACAAGGCTGATATGGGAATAAATAAAATATCACATTTAAATTCCGAAACCCGGGCGTCGCCACGGAACCATCACGCATATGTTCGTTCGGGAAAACTTTTTTAATTTATATTTATGTACGCAAATATCTGCTCATACACTACTTCGCTACGTATACACTTGACATTTTCTCGCGTAAATCATTCGTGCGCGAAAATTTGGTCAAATGAATAGGCACATTTATATAGTGTAATTTACCCATATATTGTATATGATACTACCATATTGTGTGTCTCGTATAAAACCAATGATAAAAATTTTCGCCGATGAAGGGAGATGGAAAATGAGTTTCTTTGTCTGACATGGTTCTACGATTGTTTTGCGCATGTGCGAACGAAGCAATTTGGTAGTGATGGGTATAATCGAATGATTTCAATAATCAAATGATTGAAGAAGAGTACAAATTTTTCCTCATTTGTTAAGAGAGTGACCTTTTTTTTATAGTGATATATGCAACGAAATTTAGCCCTTTATGCCACTATAAATAACGTTAAGAGATGTACTAATACACATACACACTGTAAAT
The DNA here is from genome assembly GCA_004143645.1 of Protaetia brevitarsis. NCBI lineage: Eukaryota > Metazoa > Arthropoda > Insecta > Coleoptera > Scarabaeidae > Protaetia > Protaetia brevitarsis. The sequence goes on along the minus strand of RXPK01002426.1, from coordinate 50,541 downwards.
ATACAAAAGTGGATAGATGAATTCGTAATAAATACTGGTAAATAATAATACATTGATGTTCATATGAGAATATTTATTTCAAACTATACTATAACAAATTCAATCAATTTAAATTGTTTACAAATCACAATAGGTATTACACTGAAAAAAAGGATTATTTTTAAAAGCTAGCAAAGTAGTTGGGAAAGGTGAATAAAAAACCACTTTTACATTTGTTGATTTTTGAAAAGAACCAATTTGTTATATTTCTGATGTATGTTCTCATCCTTTGATGATATTTTTCCCTCATAATACAATCGAATAGATATGTAGCATTCAATAATTAATTTACATAATTGCATGCAATGATTAAAAATCCCTTGACTCAAAAAATGTAAATTCAGTTCAGGGGTATTAAAACTGAGAAAATTCTATACCATATAAATGCTTTTATAGAACATCTTCCCAAGGTGTAAATATCCGTGTAACCATCACTATCTTTTGCTATCACGGGATGATGAGAGAAAGGCGGCGGCATATTCATGCAGGTTCATATGAAGTAGCGTACGACTTGTGGTAGTCGGTTGTATGTTTCAAGTTTCAAGAAATCCAGTATTACCTGATAATTCAATCCATTGTTTCTACAGTAGGAAACTGGGTACTTCCATCATCTATTACTAAAACTCGTCATGATTGATAGCCTACAAAGAAAAATATACATTCAATATATCGAAATAGAATGGATATATTAAAAAGAATATTTTATCTGTTTCTTTAACTATATGTACATCAGTTCTCGATGTAGATGTACTTTTATCTGTTACTGTAAGAATTGATGGTATGGCTGTGGATTTTAGATAGAGACTTTTTCGCCCAAGTATTTTGCATTTGGTTCTATAAATCCTCCGGAAGAAAATGAGCCGAACAAATCAATAAAGTTGTTACATCATCTTCATTTGACAATCCACAAACATTTTTCCAGGCAATTCGTCTGTTGTCGTCTTTAGGAAATCTGAAGAAAATGTAAGTTTATTGTTACTACAATATATTCATTTTATAACTATTTGCTTTACCTATGCATAGAAGCCTTTAAGTTTTCCTTTGTTTGTTGATGGCCACACAAATAGCAATATCTTACCATCTTTATATTCCAAAAACTAATATTATACAGACTTCAATTCTAATTCATGACAGTTAATAATATGAAATAATCAACAGCAATGGATATAACCACAATATCACCAATAAACAATGATCAAGCGTTAACATACGCACAGTTGTCAAAGAGAAACACATGTGAAATGTAAACAACTGACCAACATGTGCGAAAAGGATGCATGGTTATTTAAGGTTCGCGCATGCGCATAATGCAGCCAGAACGTTGTGGCATATCCGATATAGCTGTCTCCCTTTGATTTCGGAATTTTTGAGCACATACCCGCAATATAGTAGTATTATATATATGAATTCACCACAGGCTTTAAGGTCGTTGCTTAAGATTAATCTTATATAAGTAATGCTTGAGTGAACTTCAATCGAGTACTTAAATTTTAGTTTATATTTTCTTTAGAAAAGATCTTTTCTTTGAACATTTAAAACTAATATTGTCGACATAAATGCTACGTATTTGGAGTTGATTTGGTTTAATGCGATGCCCTGTAAATCGCTTAATGAATTGATTACATCAATGAACTGAGTTGAATTTATTCATTTACAACGAATACCTACGGATTCATTTCACTACTTGCACTTATTTATAGAGGCAAATGCAATGAATTAGATAATAGATTCTTTTGTCAACACTATTATTGCATTTATCACATAAAAATACTTAAAAAAGGAATTAAAAATTTTTAAAAACGTGTCTTCACGAGTACCCTCTGACAAAATTTAAATGGGACGACCCATCGTGTGATACCTCAAATAAAAGTTTATTTCATTACGATTTTAGTGATGTATCACTTGTTCACTTTTTGTTTAATTTTTCATCGAAAAAATGTTCACCTGTACAGTCTTACAGTTAGGCGTAAAAAGCGCAAAAGCGAAATAAAAGAAGCTGTTAATGTTTATAAAATGTTGTACTCTATTGCTGAGAAGATGGAAGTTGTTTGCATTTATGGTGTTAAGAAATGCGCTTGTGACATAGCAAGAATTTTTACTCAAAGACACATAAGCATATGATTCATAAATACATTTGCGAACTCGTGCAAAAATTTGAAACAATTAAAGCAGTAGTGAATAAGAAAAGGCGTGCAAATAAGATAAGGCTTTACTACACAGAAAAAAGATGTAAATCTTCAAACAATTATAAAGTTTCGCACAAGTTGATAAACATATAGGGTCGAACATAACTTGCCCACAAAATTGTTGACAAAAGTTATCGCATTTTTTGCAACAAAATGCATACTTTTGTTATACAATTTATATGTTGACAGAACCTATATATTGCAGTAGCATTAAGTGCAGATCACTTATTGCAAACAGTACGTTTATGCCAGTGGTAATAGTTGCAACTAATCGTCAGCAAAATATTTACAGTATTTTTGCAAATATACAAATCTATGTAGTGAACCGACATTAAGATTTTGCGTACAGGTTAACTACGCATGTGTTTTTTTAAAACATAATGTGCAGTTTTGTTGCACAATTTGTTGACATAAGCTACCTATAAAAAGAGCATAAATTGTATATTGCTTGCCGCAAATGCAATAGTGAATTTCCAATAGAATTTTGCGTACAGTAGTAAAACTGGACTGTTGGATCAAGGAGGGTCCTTAATTCGAGTTAAAGTTTTCATCTCTAATTTATTTTGTTCTGTATGTGACATTTACGAATTCTTCTTCGCCAGTATACAATGTTTTTCCGATAAATGCACCAAATCAACTTTTTATAGCCGTGTTTGTGTGAAATAGGAGAAGCGCCATCTTTAAAACAATGGCTGTATCACTTATACCTATTGAACGTAACTGTATGGGTAGAAAACTTCGCCATAATAGTAATGCTTAGATCACAGGACCTGTTTACAAAAGTGTGGGCTAGGTTTGAAAGAAAAAGTAATTTGAACATAATAATTACATTAAATACTACTACAATTGTGGTTAGCGTAATCCTTATTTTTTAATAATATTCACTTTGCTAATTTAAGAGTACTTATTGTTTAAGTGCTGGGTTTGTTAAATTAATAAACTGGAATTAACAAAATAATATGATTGCTTTTTCTACCAATTATTTCTTAATTTTCCCAATATCTTTAAAATAAACGAGATTTTATTAGTTTGACGGTTTGTTTGTTGATTTCATTAACAACAATACGTAAATCTCTAGAGATGTTGGCAGTTGATTGACGTAACTATTACTGCTTTGTCGACAGGCTGATGCCGGTCTTAACATAAGCTTTTTCGCTTCAGAAACAGTAATTCGTAAATTCCTTCCTAACATTAGCGGAAATTAGAACATTGCAATGATAGTTAATTAATTATTAATTCGATCCGTGAACTAGTGTTCGAGTACTATAAAGTTTGTGCTGTAATATTTTCTAACAATTTTATTGCTTTTTTTTGTAACTGTGGTATACAAAACTGCAGCGACGTTGTTTAAAAATTTCCCACAATAGTAAAAATTCTTACTACAATTTTCTATGTACTACATGAAGAACAACGGTGGTCATTTTGAGCAGTTATTGTGAATATTGTTATTTGTTTATTATTTCTTTTTTTTATGTTACCATTTTTCTTTTTTTAATTGTTATTGTCACAATAAAGACTTACTAAAACAAAACTGATTTTTAAAAAATCACCCATATATATAAATTAACACGTTTCTATATCAATTATTTTCTTAAAAAAAGGAAAATAAACGTAATTTTTATAAGTTTAAACATTTATTTATTAGTTTCAGAAATATTTTGAGGATGTTGATGATATCGACGGCTATAATAATTATATTTCATATTGTACCTATTAAGCCTGATGTTTTGTATGAATTGAATGATTCACTAAATATGAATCAATTCAAATCAAATCGTTGCAAGAAGTACGAATGCGCTTAGTTCATAATTCATAAATGTTTGAACGCATAAATCACCCTTTGCTTTTTTTGGCAAAACAAGCTGATTTATACAAACATTTTTTACGTATCATTGACAACATTCTTCATTTTTAATTTCAGCAAATATTTACCTAATTATTAGACAATCACAACGTCTACCACATAAAGATATAATATAGTTTTACCTTGTGGTTTATTGATAATATAAAATTGTTCCGTATAATAATTCATATCAACCATACAACGTATTTTGTTTATTATTACTTGCGATCTTTTTTGGTGATAGAACGCGACACAAGATAAAAGTAATCCTCTGTAACACATCACATCACAGCTACACTTAATGGAATTTTACAATTAATTTAATAAGCTAATTAATAAATTCTATTCGTTTTCAAAGGCACGTGTGTAACAACACTATCAACTACTTTATATCTATTATCTTCTTTTTTGCAAATAACGGATATTAAAAGCTGATATTTTCCCGAAATAACTTATACAGGACGTGCCAAAAAGCACGCACCACATGGGACTTTTGTTTTCTAATGGAGTTTTATAAAAATGCAATAGGGCAACAGAGCTTCAGCTCTCTTTAAAATCAACTTGAAACCCATTTATTAGTTGTTATTTTGTTTTCGGTCATAGAACGAATTAGTTGTCTCCCAGCATTCGCCAAAGAGTAAGGGAAAACATGGAAAAACTTTACTCTGAAAGCAGGACCTGGTGGTATCCCACCTACCCTGTCAATCATTATCAAGTTTATACCTAAGCACGTTTTTAACTACGTTAGTCGAAATTAACCCGTGTCTATGTAATTATTGTGCTGTGGCCCCTAGATATCGCTTCTTTCGCTAACTGATTAGTCCTCTCATTACTGATTGTACTCACGTGAGCTCTAGTCCAAAAAAGTTTTATACCATCCGAAGTATCTAATAACCAATCCATCGGATTTTTCAAATTCCCTAACGTTTCTAATACAGATAAACTATCAATTATAATTTGCACGTCCCGTATAAATTCTAACTGGCGTCTAGTATAACGTACTGCCTCATTTATTGCAGCTAATTCTGCCTGAAAATTATTGCAAAAAGCACATGTCGTCCACATACATATGTTGAAAGTATAATAAACGAAACTATTCTGCCACAAGATGGTTTTGTATCAAAGGTACGGCCGTTACAATTATTATACTTCTTCAGATATTATCTGTAGAGAAATAAAATGTTGCTGTAAGAAAATTGAAACTTGGATAAACTAATTATTATTTACATAGGAATTGAAAAAACAAGCTAGCCATAAAAGTAACTACAAAGAACAATATCCGTTACGACATGATAAAAAATAAAGTAATCAAAACCAATATTGCATTGAAAATACAATGAAAAAAGTAATTTTTTTTTTACGACCAAAAAAGTAGATTGTAAACAAAGGAACTCTCTTTGATTTTTCACGGCTGTTATTCCAATATTCTCACTGTCTGAAGACAAATTAGATATTGCACAAGATGTTATTTCATGTTTAATCTAAAATAGAAAATCCAGAAATTTAATATTTCAAAAATTATTGACGTGCAGTATGATGCTTCCAAATTTTAAATTTAAGGTAAAGTCAGGTAAGTGTGTAGTAAAAATTGCATAGTGTGAGGAAAATGTAACACTGTTCACATAATAAGATATTTTGATAAATTTAATATATAATACTCAGTTGAAAGCCTTCAATAGATAAACCTTTTATAATTACCAACGGTTTACTAGAAAAAAAGAAATTTAAAACACTGTCAATACTACACATTTACCCAGCAAAATGGGGCAAGTATGTAATCGTTCCACATTTTATATATTAATAGCATTATCCTTTAGTTCTGCCAAGAGTATAATACTAAACTGATGCCTGTTTAATAAGATATGATATATTCACAAGATATTCAAGTTATTACACGTTAGGAGATGCGAACTTTTATTTGTAAAACTAGTATGAAGTTTAGATATTATTAATTATAACAAGAGGACGTCCGTATTTCAATTTTAAAAATAAATATAGCCAAACTACACACTTGCCCCGGTTACATACTTACCTGACTTTACCTTAGATGTTTTGGGATCAGGATCTATGATTTTGCAGTTTATTCTAGTTTTAATATTTATCAAACCTAATGAAAATCCTTAAATATCACATTTTCCCAGCACTGATTAGCATAGAGATAATATTACATAAAATATGGAAATCATTCATATAAAGCGTCTAAATTCACTACAAACATGCCGATAACAGCAAAATTAAATTGCTTTACCTATAATTATAGCCGAATAGGTTCATGAATATATATCTTTGATCTATTATTATAAACTTTTAATTACATAATGGTAATTTATACTTTTATGCACTTCGTGCAATGCATTGTATAACCGCAAACCGCAGGATATTATTTTGTCGTTCGCTGGCTGTATTATATTTTTATAGTGCAGTAAGTAATAGATTGTAATTAAGAATAAACATACTTTAATTTCTGAGTATTCATTTTAATTTCCAGTAATACCGTTGGGAATATTATTACCGCAATGATTGTATAGAAACAGCATTAACAATAATAAATGGAGAAAAATACTAATTGTTTACGCGAAACGTAAATATGCTGGCGCTTGTATTTCTAATAACGTAAGTTGTAATGCATACTTCTACTGTTATTCGAAAGAGCAAAATTCTTGGGAAAAATTAAGTTGATATTTATAAGAACCGATGCAATTCGGTGCAATACAGTAAATTCCTCTTATGTGAGTGTTAAAGAATAAGTACTTATAAATAAAAGTATTATTAATTTTATCATTGATTTACGAATGTTATATTCTAATAACTGCATTTGTATACACACAGATAATGGAATATAGTAATAAATATAAAATTTAGTTAATAAGTGGAGGAATAATTAATGAAATTAAAGATGGATATCTCATTATTAACGTGAACATTTATTGCTAAATATAGATCTAAATGTACAAATATGTATCTACAAAGGATAACAATAATTGTTAGACGACTTTAAGCACTATACACATGCGTTACTAACTAAATGCTAATTAATAATTAGATGTCATTACAACGTGTTGTAACACTTGGTTGATATTATCATACATATGTTTCAGCTTACCAAGAATCTTCAGTGCTACTGGTCACCAGAATTTCTTAAATTCTCATTCAGTATTCTTCCACTTATTAAGTATACAGGGTGTATCAAATAAAAAAGTAAATTTTGCTTGGGTGTTTAACTACACGAATATAAAGCACAAACCCACCGAAACCGGATTTCATCATTAAAGAATAAAGAAAGGAAAATTTAGAGCAAAAATTCTTTAGTCCGGGCCTGATGCAATGAACGTCATGTTAAGCAACGCTAAACGTGGTATTATGTATAATACATTGCACTCATTTAGTATTATCTTAATGGTATGCCGTAAGTTCATTTAACGTCATTCTGAATAAATAAAGACAAATCGCCAGTGTGCCCTTGTAAAAATACAAACTGAGGCATTTTAAATTTCTTCTTTTTATAAAATAAATATTCTTTGTTGTTAAGAGCACTCTACGTAAGTCTACAAAGTATATTTTTAATATCCTGATAAGACGTTCGAGTTTCACCGGATATGCGACTTCAGTAGTTACAAAAAACGTAAATATTTTTTTTTGCTTTGTCGAATCGAGAGTTAGTTGTTAATAAACAGTACACATGAATCTGAGTTATTTCTTTTGGATTAATTTAATCATATAACGCAAAATGAATTGAATCGAATTACACAGAAATAAATGTAGATACAGAAAATTTCCAAACAGCCTTTTTACTATGATGTCGCGCGAAAATGAATCTATACATTCCCGCGCTTTTCCGATGCATCAAGCTTCGATTTTCTTTATATGAAATCATGATGGTCTGAAAAGGATCGTTTTTTTCGAGACGGGAAGAATTTAAATAAATGTTCGAAGTGGCTTGCACTCCAAGCGACGATCCACACAAACTAACAGCGGTAATGGCTGAATGATAGGGTATGTAGGGTATACTCGGACAGCATTTAGGTTAGGCGGACAGGTGCGGCTCTAGCCATGGCATTTAATAAAATATTTTTCTCGTTAATGCTTACAGATAGACCCCCTGTGCATTAAGACTTTTTGATTGTATATGATTACAGCTGCTACATATTATTATATTTACCTCTTTATCTGATACACCCTGTATATACGAATTTCTTCGTATAATACATTAGATTGACCAGTAGCACTGAAGATCCTTGGTAAGGTGAAACATATGTGTGCTAATATCAACTGAGTGTGACACACATTTGACCTATTAAAATTTATTATTACATTGTTTTACTTTGGAATACAATAAATCCACAATATAAATCGCTTAGTTAAGAAATACAAGGGGGCTTCAAAAAATTAATTGTATACCTACCTACACAACTTGCCTGGTACTGAGATAAACTGGCTCAATATTTTTTGTCCCTCTAATAATGTTTACTATATTACCAATATAGTCACTAAAATTGAAGTTTATAATAAAACACAATAGTACAAACTTCAGATACATTTGCCATTCAAATTATACTCACGTTTCTTTATATACACGGTGGCCAGAAAAATGCAAACAAACACCACGTAGGACATATCATTTATAATTCTGATTGTGAGTCGATAATCTTAATGGAGAAAAGTTGCACAGTGCTTTCTTGCACAGACTTAGCAATTTGCTAACTTTTATTAATGTTGTAGGCTATTTAGTTTTTGCACAAAGCGTGTTAGATACGCTTTATGTAACTTAATAGCTTCAAATGTGTGATCCTCTCTTCCAAGATTTGTGTTTTATGCGACATAAGACTTTTTAATAAGACGGTGGATTTGCAGTATACAATTAAATTCTACAAATGTTTTCTAGGTTCGTAGATTACATTGTTAATTTAATTGAATTATGTAGTACACACATAGTTTTATATATAATCTTTTTTATTTAAAAAAAAAACTTCTTGGGTAGCGGCATTTGTTTACTATTCCATTTTACTTTTACAAAAACGTTTCGATACTTAGTTACATTTTTTTCAATTTGCTTCCGTGCTGCAACAGGCGATTTTACATGTAAATATGTAAAGAACGTACACAAAAAACATAGTTATATATTACAATACATCTATAAGCATTGCTGTTTCAAGATGGAATTTTATGAAGATAGATCTTCCAAATCGCCCTGCACTTTTCAGCAAAGCACTGTTAAGTAAGATATTACCTACTCTAATTTTGTAATCAGATACGCGGTTAACGTGTATGAATATGTATACCACATCTACATGTGCAGCTCTATTAACCTTTATGTATCCTGTGGGGATACACCAATACATGTGACCTTGGCTAGAAATGACCTCTAATTCATTGCTCTCCGCTATACGTGACGTGGTACATACTATGGATGCGTATTCCACGCCATTCATGATTGTAATTTAAATACATATACACTCTCTCCAGTTACTATGCGGCGACTTCCTTTCCCAGCTAAATAACAAGAAGAAATACCTATGGGTTAGATCATGTGGTTTTTAATTTTAAAATTAATGAACGCCAAAATAAAATGTCCGTTTTGAATCACAAAATTCGGTTTCGTGTAAAAGGTGTGACATTTCAGTGATGTAATTTTTTTTTAGTATATCGATGATGTGGGTAATCGGTGTAAGGATTAAAATCGAATGATTAAAGTTTTCAGTGCACGGTATTAAAATTGGACGGCAGAAAAATTGTGGGCATTATGCGCAAAGAAAATTATAGATGCATATTGGAAGAAAATGCTGCAGCGTCAGGATTGCGGTTGATTGGCAAGAATTTCGTGTTTACGCATGATAACACACGCCGCGGATTTGTAAAGATAATAAGATACTCTCGCGTTTGAAATTTGTGTGAAAATGTTTTGGAAATCAGAGTTGGGATTTGAACCCCATGGATTTAATGTAGGATGAACTGGACAGGCGAGTCAATGGAACAATATTTCCCAGGAAATTCTCACAAAATTAATAGAGCGCATGCCACGAGTGGTCCGGGCCGAATTGAGAGCCAAAGGAGGATTCTTCGACAAGAAGAAAGTATAATATTTTAATGAGAACGTTTTGTGTTATTTTTTTATTTCTTCTTGTTATTTGTTTATATATTTTTTTTCTACGCATACATTTTTATTTTCTTCCGAATTCATGTAGTTTTTATTTGGTTAGGAGTAATTTGCTAGTTGTCCTAACTTCAAATGGCCGTTAGTGTATATCACTAATTTTGCCAATAGCAAACAGTGCTCTCTAGCAAGCTGTTTCGTTTGAAGTGAACAAGCGAATGGAGTAGCAATGAACGGTTCAGCTCCTAGTGGTTAGTCTCTTGAGCTAGAAAGTGGAAGATATAAGCTATTGATTTAGCTGGTGAAAACTGAAAATCTGGTGGAGATATTACGTACACTTCTCGCAGGAAAAATCGGGACACCTCCAATTGAGACTTCTAAAAATTTTTGAGTGTTAATAAAGCTTTCAGAAAACGTATTTATATTTCAACAGGATGAATTGATTCAAGGTTTAAACAGAAACATAAATAGAGAGAAAAAAAGTTTTTTACATAGGATAATAAAATACATTGTAGTTTTGACGACGGCGCACAGTGGTTTTGCGGAAAAAATTAAATAACTTTTGAACCACATTCCGTTCCGGAATGAAATTTTCTACAGTGAATATATATATAATTAACTATTTAAGATATTAGAAATAACACATGAATGAGTATATTAGAGGGTAATTATCCATAGATGAAATAAAAGTTTAAGGAATTTCTACATTTAAAGACGGTTAATATTTCACGATGTTTTTAATGTAATAAGTAATAGTAGCACATACGTAATTGTTTCATTGGTACTGTAATATATATACATACGTACGAACCAAAAAACTTAACATTTAATTTAACTATCTACAATAAAAAAAATATTTGTAAGATCAATTTCTCACTGTCATTATCTATTGGTTAAAAATACGTTTTCAAAAAGTTTCACATGAAATATGAAGCAACCATAATAATAATATCATTACGGGACATATTAAAAATATCTGCTCTATTGAATAAGAAATAAAAGGATTTTACTTTTGACGAATAAATTCAAATGGAAGTAGGCCAGTAATGAAACAGGAATTATCAGCAAATATATACCTACTTTTAGCCTTAATTAGTACAGAAAAAAATAATTGAATTTTTATGATTGTTATCAATATCACTAGATTTAGCAGTGATGAAGCAGTGAGCAGTTTGCCGTGTCGTGTAAAATATTCCCAAACTTATCTATTGAAAATGTCTTATTTTATAATTTATCTTATAAATACATAAATACTAATGAAATACTTTTCATTCTCAATTAATATTCCTACATTTATTCATATGAAGTCTTTTGACAGCGTTTTTTTTTTTAATGTAGTATGCGTGTATAGGTAAAATATTACTTGTGCAATTACAGAAAAATTGTGTCTGTGAAAATAACAAAACTGTGTAAGGGTAGCCTAATTAAAAATCTTTCCTAGTGCTGTAGTCATATTCTACACTGCGCACGCTACTAAATTTTTAGCTATTTTTCAACTAAAGGCAAAAAGTGGTAGCTAAATTTTGTTCGCTCTTGTTCCTTGGGCTATGGAGAATACATAGAAGAAAGAATCAGCCTGGCGGTCATTGGCGCTAACATTGAAAAATTAGGGACGAATACTTTTGTGTCAATTATATTGCACTCTTTCGTAAGTCAAATAATAACACTGTATAATATCATTAGAAATTAATGATTGTTACTGTATAGTAAGCATAAACTTCTGGTTTAACATGTGTGGTACTATTTGTTTCAAAGCTCCATTTGTTTCGCTTATATGCATTTTTACTGTTCAGTAATATTTCATATAAAGATTTGATAAATACCATCATTCAACTTCAAAGTGCTATTGATCGTCAACACCCTTAATTTATGTAACTGTTCGTATTAAAGAACTATTTCTAATCCTTCTGCTTCAGAATGAACCTAAAATAACGGTTGTAGCACATATTCGAAAAACAGACTTTTTCCCGTCTATATTCCACTGTGCGGCGCGGCGTGTTCTTTAAATAATAAGAAAATACATGAATAAAATAAACAGGGAAATATCCTCGCAAAAAAAATATAGCAATAAGAAGGCTACTTATTGAATCGACGGCTTTATTTAAAAAATATATATTTAGCTTATTTCATCTTTATTAGAACATATAGAATGGTAGAATTTTAACAATATTATTTGGAGAAAATAAAAGGATTATAATTTGCCAGAAATTATTATTGCTACCTGCAGGGTTATCAAAAAAATACAAGAATGATTTTAGATTTTAAAATTAAAATTAGTGACTGCTATATTTATTGCTACTTATTAATAATATTTTCTTGTAGAGTTTAACAAATTAAATTGCTGTTTTACAAACTTGTGTTGCAAATGTTAATGAAGCATTTATTAGTTTTAGAAAAGAACTTACATTAACAGTTACAATATTGCATTAAATACATAACAAACATTGTGTAAGAAAGCATATTTTTCCTCAACCACAATTAGTCGTAAAATATTTGTTTTTGAATTTCATACATTTAATACTTCCTCATGTCTACTGCCTAAAGCTGTGCTACCTAAAGACAGTTTGAAAACAGATCAAGTGTTGGCCATATTTCAAGAAAATAGAACGACATTGAATTATATCGGCTAAAATATATTTCTTGACAATACAATAAACACAGGATTAATAACATAAATAATTTCTTGGCGAACTTAGTTCCTTTCAGAATTTTATAAACAGTCTTAAAACTGTTTTTGGTTATTTTTTAATAGACAGAGGAAAACTTAATACAGTAATACAGTATTTAAAAATACTAAACAACAATAGTAATTAATGCATCAATAATAGTGTAATCAATAAATCTGTGAAAATCACATTGCCAGAAAACTCGGCAGACTGATTGACATATTATCTATTGCTAAAGTAATACTCGCGAACATAAATTAAACCAAGTAACTAAAATCAAAGCAGCACTAACCAGTAACATAATTTTAAAATACAATCACCACATGTTTTCTTAAAAAAATATATCTCTATGTTATGTAGAGATAACGAACAAGTTAAATACATAAATATTTCCAAATGAAAGCGTCTATTCAAGAGGCCCTTTTGTTATGTATTTTCTTTTTTGCATGAGTACCTATATCTAAAGGAAACACCGCCACCGAAACTCCAATGTGTTTATTCTATGTATAAACCTTTTTCTCTCTATACATTTATATTTCTGTTTAAATTTTTAGTCTTTGCCTTTGATGGCAATAATACACCTAAATAAGTGATTTATGGCTTTGATAAGCGAATATATCCTCCGAAAGCTGCATTTACACCAAAAAAAAAATTCTCGATTGCTGGTGTCCCGATTTTTCCTGCGAGAAATGTACTTTCATATATATCCACAGAATGATTTGTTCTTTAACTATTGCAGGTGATATGCCAATGATTAGTTCTGGTCTTTGTCTGGCAAATACATTGTTGCCTCAATATATTTAGTGTTTGTTACAGCTCCAGTGCTTTCGAAATCATATGAATCGCAACTGAAAACTTTGACCCACACAAAGATCACAATTGAAAAAGTACTTTCTTGATATGTAAAGCTACCCAGTAAATTCCACCACATATGGAAATTTTCCCTTGAAAAATTTCATGCCAAGGGTAGTTTTCCCTCAAAATATTCATTCGTTGGTGCACCTACCAAGTAAATTTATATTAGGAGTGAGATATGCTGGGTGTATTTTTACCCTGCCAGTGGGTAAGTTTTTTTATTCGTAGGGAAATTTCCTCCACAAGGATAGTAAGTATTCCACTGCAGGCGTAAAATTACTCCAATAATGGGAGATAGAAAAGTTGCCTCGCATTTTTACTAAAACTTTCTGATCACGGTTCATGTTTTTGCATAGTTCCTTAAACAAACGAGTATTGAGAACACTAGACTTTATGCATTAACAATTATTGTGAAAAAGTCGAGCAATTCCTGCAAATATTTTGGTAGAGTCTTGGTAGCAGCATGCTTACGATGGAAACTCTTTAACTTATGGCATAAAAGCTCCACTTAGATCCAAGTATGACTGGTACACCATAGATACACATTCCATACAAGTTCTTTCATTGTAAGTCGTTAGTTTGAAAGAATAAAGTTGTCATCTCTGTAACATTTTAACCTTTTATAATCGTTTTTAGTATTTTACAAAATAGAAATCTTATTTGGTGTCCTCGAAATTGTCAAGAAAACGACTAACTGGAAACATGAACTAACATCGATCGAATTATCTAATTGAAAGTGAAAGACCCTTTATATTAACCACTTTTTTTAACGTGGGTATAAGGACTAATGGAATGGAATACTTGGTATATTAAAAAGCAGACGGTACACACACTTTTGTCAACAAAACATTATTTTTTGCTCAAACAATAACATAATTATTTATATCTTGCAGACTTTTGATTAGTTTAGCACATACCCATTTGTGTTGTTTCACAATAAAAACTAAACAAAAACCGTTTTACACCTCAAGCATCAGAGAAAAAAAAATACAAATATTTGCATAAGTAATATTACAAGATTACATAGTAATACATGCTGTACAACGACTTTCAAGACCGCTTAAAAGCTTTATTGTGCCTAATTTCAAACTGGCTGGCATTCTTTGTTCAATTCTGTTGTCCACATCACTGCACGTGTGGACTAAGAACACACAAATTTTAATTGTTTTGAAAGGTAGCGGTTTGGCAAATAAATTACCTCATCAGCATGCATAAATCAATGATGAGTCAACCGTTTACTAACATTCGAGCGCCAGTATGTAATAAAATTTTCAGAAATGAACGGTAATTCTTCACCTAAAGACTGTAGACGTTACTCAAGCTCAAAAGTCTTTATTGCAATGAATGTTAAAGTATGTTCGTTTTCTATTTATTCGTTTATTATGCAGGGCATTTCAAGTAAAACGAATCATCTAAAATAACCTTTTTACCTGCTGTGATTTTCGTGAATTTTATATAAAACTTGTCAATTATTATATCAAGGAGGACAACTTTTAATGGACGGATCTGGCGCATTTTTGAAAATCATTCTTGGGGCAGCAGCAGATTCCAATTTTAAACAGGGAAGATGGGCTTGTGATCACTAATTCAAAAGGTCTTCTTCTTTACGGTAACATGTATCAAAAAGTTATTTTTTTTTTAATCACTAAGCACAAATTGCATTAATTTGCACCTGTATACTAAAATAACAATTAAAATGAAATGGTTTAGATTTTACTTTATAAATGTCAACATGTTAACCATGTAACTTTCCACACAATAGTACATCTTGCCTCTACCTGATATTTCTGAAGTTATTCGTTGCAATTCTTCAACATTTTTTGGCGCGTAACTCTTGTAAGGAAGCTGACACGGTGGCATACATCTTAGATACCTTTAGAAAAATAACATGGAATGCTTACACGACACCGTCTCACTAAATTTAATCAGAGCAGACCGGAAAAAATACAATTATTGGCAAAAGAGAGAGGTACACACAGATACTTAAGCATACACAAGGAGAATATCTACAATGGTACAATTGTAGCTCGTAATGGTTATTGCACAATCATTAAAATATTTAGACAGGAAGCTAGCCCCAGCTACCAAACTTTAGAGCTTGAAATTGGCACTGTGAGACACGTATTAGTATCTCTTCGTAACAATACCAACGTTCTAACCCCATACAATTCCTCACATATGCGTCACTGCTATCCAAATATTTTGGAGTAAGTCAGAGCAGATTTCGTTAAAAAAGACCATGTTTATGTTTGGATCTTCTCCAGAATGCATCCATATACAAACCCAAATGAAGTGCGCTTATTAAACTATAGAAAAACGAATAAAATGAACCGTGCTATACATCTGCGAGAGTTAAATATGTTTTCATAATACAACAGTTAATTTAAATATAACCAGAACATATATATTTGTGAATGTCTAATAGCATGCAATACTAGTTTAAATAAGCATTTGGTTAATATATCTATAATGGCTAGGCTAAGCGTATGTAATTTGAAGAGTAAGATGTCGCCACAAAAAAAATCAAGTGCTGTGAGATCTGGCGATCCGGCAGGCCATTCTATAGCCCCCCTTTTACCAATCCAACGATCGTGAAAGTGATGATTCACAAATTGCTGTACGCCGCACAGTGAGCATGTTGCCCGATCTAGTTGGCCAAAATTATTCTTTATCCCTAACTCGTAGTACATCCAATGAAGTACACTTGTAACAAGTATGAGGAAAAATTAATATTATCCAGTTTTTTTTGTTATATAATCAGAAATATATAATTAATGTAATTTTTTTGTAGATCAACGTTCTGAATTTTGTTTTTGGCTTCGCCATCAATTTTTATAATGATTAGGAGTAAAATAAAAGTAAAATTAAATTAGAAGAGAATGCACATTTTGCAACAAATATTGATTGACTTTATATATTTGCACTTTAGCTATCTTTCCATATAACAGCCAAAACTTTTTTGTTTGATAAAGTAGAAATCGAAGCAGACTTGGGTTGCTTAGCTTTACGACATAACGAAATTAGTTCAACAACAGTTCTGCCAGGCTTGTTGTGTAATGGTATTGAAAAAAGGCTTTATTGATTTTAATTGCTGCTTATTTTTTTTATCCATAAATTCGTTTATTGCGGGTGTCGGAGAAATATGATATACTAGGCATATTTTTCCGACATATTTGTATGTAAAAGGCACAGCAACATACCCTTGGAACGTTACAGAGAAATGTTTCCAAACAGGATACTACCAGATGGAAAGTATTTTTTACTATTATTTCGCAAATTCCAAGAAAATAGAAATGGTTTAAAAAAAAATCCGAACGAGAAAACGAAATACTGTACACAAATATGTACCATTTAAATATTGGCCAACGCGAATTTTGCTTGATACGGACTTTGAACGAAGAATTGCGTTTTGTACGCTGTTTTTATTTGTAGAAAGTAATACATACAAATACATTTTGTGGAGCGACGAGATAAACTTTTCAAACAATCGAATGTACAACATAAAAGTATGCATCATTGGATCATTATAAATCCCATTCTACCAATGCCCCATAGGCCACAACACCGCTTTAGTTTGAATGTTTGGTGCGACACTTACTGTAATAAAATAGTTGGTCCATATTTTTATCAAGCTTCACTTACTGCAGAATCATATGTTGATATACTACGATCTGTAGTGGATGATTTCGTAGATAATTTCAACTTGGAAGAAGAGAAACTTTTTCATTTTCAACAGGACGGGGTTTCAGCGCATAATTGGTTATTAATAGCAGAGGTCCTGACAGAAATTTGTGGAAATAAATGGATTGGTACCAGGCAACCAGTTAACTGGCCTGCACGATTTCCTGGCCTGTCCAATGGATTTCTTTCCTTTGGGGACGATATTTTTATTTTTGTTATAAGATTTAGGATATATATTTGTATATTTTTGTTTAATTAGCATTGATATAAACAATTTAGTTGTTCATTCGTACTACAGTTACTAAGTATTTGATTCTAAATTAATGTATGCATATACTACATTGTTGACTTATCCTATATCTTATAGATCTTCATGATGAGTAAATTTATTATTATCATTATCTAACAGACAAAGTATACAGTCGAAGGTATCCAAATATACACGAGTTACAAAATGCAGTAAGAGAAATAATGAGTAACATAGATCGGCGTGTAATTTGTCAATCAGCAAGGTAGTAATTAAACAGTGTAGGAAATGCATATCAGAAAAAACAGAAATGTAGTCGAACACTTATTATAATTTATTGTTTTTTGTCCTTGTTATCAATATTTTTTTGTAAACTCTTGGATTTTCTTTTTGGCTGTTAAAACAAACATCTTAAATTGGCAAACAACAAAAGTTTTGGCTATTATATCAATCCAAACATTTATGAGTCGTAGCTCTTTTTGTTTTTCATTTTAAGTTATACTATGATAAACAATATACAGTGGTAAAAAAAGTTGTCGGATATTTACCCAATTGTATACTGGTGGAAATAAACAAAAAAAGTCTTAGTCAACATGGGTCCGCAATTCAACTGTTTTTGACATATAGTCGATTGCATATTGTTTTAGTAGGATAAGAAATTTTCAAAAGAAATTTGATCGCAATGTAAATTAAACAAATGTTTATTTAAAGTAAAACTAAAGAATTGATTCTACATGTCCACCGTTCATTTCTAAGCACGCTTGCACACCTTCTTATGAAAGATCGACGCAATTTTTTCGAAAATTCCTGGAGTCCTCCGAATTTCCTCGCAACAATTTACGATTCGTTGCCTGAGTTCTTCCAAATTGTTTACAGATCGTGCGTACACTAATTGTTTTAGATGCCCCAAAACATAGAAGTCTAGAGGTGTCAGGTCAGGGGACCTAGGGAGGCCATGCAGTTGCCACCCCGTCCTACATCTCTCGTTGTAATCTTGATTTAAGAAATTTTCTAACTACGAGGAAAAATGCGCAGGAGCTCCAATCGTGCATAAACCACATATTTAATCTGTTAAAAAGTGGCACGTCTTCCAAACAAAACGGGTAATTCATTTCTTAAAAAATCCAAGTATAGGTACTTGTCCCGTTAAACGATTAGGGAGAAATACTGACCAATTAAACAGTCTCCAAAAATAAGCAAAGCCAACATTTAGCGAAAAAACGGTTTTGGTGATGCAGTTCAACAACAGCATGGGGATTTTCGTCTGCCCAGACGGTGATTGTTATGAAAATTAAAATATCGTCTCTTGTAACCCAGCCTCGTCACTAAATAAAATGCTGAGTCGCAAAATTAGGAGTGTTCTGCCAGCTTTTCGTAAAACCCAAGGACAAAAAACTCTACGTGCATCATAATAAGAAGAGAGCAAGAAACTTGCCACGCGTTGAATTGGTAGAGATAGAGCTGCTGTTCCCGCAGAATTCTCCAAATGAGAGAGGAAGACTAACGTTCAGTTCTCGCGGCAAAGTCTTCGGTGCTAATATTTGGGTTGTTTTCTACCCGTCTCAAATATCTAATTCTACTGCGGGAGAAGAAACTGATCTAGGTCTACCAGAACCACCATTAATTTTAATGAACCAGTTTCGGACAGCCGATATGAAAGTTTTGAGAAAATCTTATCACTCGGAAACAACCGATTTGGAAAATTCTCGGCATACATACGCCGTGCTCAGTGGCATTCCATTCGCACGACCGCACATAAAATGCATATCGGCCATTTCTGCATTTTGTACTTATGCATAATTTGAGAACAAAAAAAAAGAATTGACGCAAATGAATAAATAATCTGATGACAGATGTCTGACAGAACTAATTTTAAGTCACAATCATGTTTGAAAAAGGGAACTATTCTCAAAACCGAAAAAATGTTTTATTTTATTTTAAAATATGCAATCGACTATATGTCACAAAACAGTTGAATGCCGGACCCCTGTTGACTAACGATATAACAACTATCACATTAAGTCTTTCGGGATGCCCCAATGTCTCAATGTCGAATCTTCGCAGTCGAAAAACGATGATTAGGGAGGCTATGTGGGAAAATAAGTAGTTGTGGAGAAAGTTCTTTAAAAAATCTTTTATGTATGTCAAGATTTTAAAAAATATTAAGATTTAAAAAAAAATAGATAAGAGATTTGTTATGAAGAAATCAACAACAAGTTTTACAATTGTAAAATCATTGGAAAGTCTAACCATTGGAAATAAGGTAATAAGGAATTGGAACATTGCATTTAAAAAAAGGGGGAATCAAAAACAATTTTTACAATGGATATTGAAAAAAATGATTATCAAAAAGAAGGATTCAAAGTTAAACTAGAAATCGAAGGGGAAGCTGAATTAAACTAAAGAAAGAAAGGATTGTAAATTGAAATTTAATGGAGTTCGTTATGCTTGATGTTTTATAGTGTAATTGTATTGTTTTGTGATTTAGACTATCATTAAAATATCTCGAAATCATTTAAATTTGGAAAGTTGATTAGAACTCACATTGTGTCAAGTGACCCACATTAAGTCAAGTTGACACATAGGCAATAGATATATTAATCGTAGCTGTTGTCTGATTTTAAATACATTTTTTTATTATATTCGAAGTCGTTTTATGTAGAGGCTTTACTCTAATGTAAAATAAAATTATTTGAGTCTTTAGCCGTTACTTGTGTCATACGTACAAATAAAAATGACACAAATAAGCCTGACGAAACAAAAACATTTTATTATATCTTTCGTCAAGATAAGCAGTTGACAAGTAGCACGTGATTCAATTATTTTTAGCACTCTGTTTTGACGCTTAAGGACGGTAAACACACAACAACAGAAGATGTAATCAGATCTATTCTACATCCGTTAATCTGAACATATACCTGTAAGAATCTCCTGATCAATAAAATAATATAATATTATACATGTAATTGTCAAAACAAATATGTTATATTCTCTATAAATGCGTAAGGATGTGCTAATTATACTTATTAATCGTCAATCTAGATGTGTTATATTACAATTTACACCTTGACATTATTCATATACACATACACAAGTAGGGAATCTTATTAACAATTGAGACAAATTGTCCTGTGTGTTAGAATTTCAATGTATGACCTGCGCATTTGTAGGTAAGTACATATTTCATTACGATTTAGTCTAAATGAATTAGCGAAATACATACGTATGCATATCTAAAAGTTTTGATTACATTGCAAATAAATGCTGGTTAGTTGATAAATGTAAAAACAAACGCGTGAGTTTGTTATGCACTGAAATTTTTAAACAGGCTCTTGAAATATTACATTTGCAATCAAAAAACCGGTAGGTTATATACCACATATAACCTCTGTATAACCAATTAATAATTTCCGGATATTTATGAAATTTTAAGAGGAATTTATCCGAAATTCCCTGTTATCCACTCGATAATGGAATAACGTAAATATTTAGGTACATGTTTCTTTCCACAAACACAATTTAATCAGAATTGAAGTAAACGTCACATAATATTCTAAAAAATGTGCAAAAAAATGAATGATAATAAAAAAGAACCGTAATTATAAAAAAAGAATAATTTCTCCAATTTTCATATCTGAAAGTATTTTTCCGTAATTGGGTACTTGTGGACTGTGGGAATATTTATTATCACTATCATTAAATTTTTCATTTCATTTGCTATAAATATGCATAGAGTAAGTGTCCATTACAGGAAATAAAAACAATGTTTATATGTACACTTCTCACAGGAAAAATCGGGACACCAGCAATCGTGAATTTAAAATTTCTTGGGTGTAAATGCAGCTTTCAGAGGATATATGCACTTATCAAAGCCATAAATCACTTTTTTGTGTGTATTATTGCGATCAAAGGTAAAGACTAAAAATTTAAACAGAAATATAAATATATATAGAGAAAAAAGTTTTATACATTAAATAAACACATTGGAATTTCGGTGGCGGTGTTTCCTTAGAAATACCGAATATGGAAATGTTAATGCAAAAATATATATAACAACTAAAAGGCCTCTTGCGTAGACGGCACCATTTGGAAATACACGTATATGTATTTAACTTGTTTGATGTTATGTAGAGATAATTCTTTTTTTAAGAAAACATATGGCGATGGGATTTTAAAATTATATTACCTATTACTATGATATTAGTTACTTAGTTTGATTTATGCCCGCAAGTAATACTTTAGCAATAGACAATATGTCAATCAGCCTCCTGAGTTTTTGAACAATGTGATTTTCACATTGATTAATTACACTGTTATTGATGTATTCATTATTGTTGTTGCTTAGTATTCTTAAATATTGCATTACTACAAAATATTTTCTATGTATTAAAAAATTACCAAAAACAGTTTAAGATTATTTACAAAATTTTTAAAACAATTAATTTCGCAAAGAAATTATTTATTTTATTAACCCTCCGTTTATTGTATTTTCAAGAAATATATCTTAACTATCGCCTGTGTAATCCAATATCGTTCTATTTTATTGAAATATAGCTAACACTTTTGGTCTGTAACACAGCTTCGGGCAGTAGCAACGAAAAAGTATTAAATGTATCAAATTCAACAATAAATATTTTAGCACTAACTGAGATTGACGAACAATATGCTTTCTTACAATCTTTGTTATGTATTATAAATCTAATAATATTTAAATAATTGTTAATAAACCTGTGCCACATAAAGACAGTTTGTAAAGAGACCCAATGTTGGCCATATTTCAAGAAAATAGATCAACGACGTCAGATTATACAGGCGATAGCTAAGATATATTTCCTGAAAATACAATAAAAGGGTTCATAAAATAAATAATTTCTTTGCGAACTTAATTGCTTTATTTAAGAATTTTATAAATAATCTTAAACCTGGTTTTGGTAATTTTTTATAGATAGAAGAAAACTTTATAGTAATACAATATTTAAGAATATTAAACAACAATAATAATTAATACATCAATAATAGTGTGGTCAATAAATATGTGAAAATCACATTATCTCTAAACTGAGAAGGCTGACTGACATATTATCTATTACTAAACTAATACTCGCGAGCATAAATCCAAGTAAGTAACTAATATCAATGCAGCACTAACAAGTAACATAATTTTAAATAATAAAATCCCATCACCACATGTTTTCTTAAAAAAAGAATTATCTCTACATAACATCAAACAAGTTAAATACATATATTTCTAAATGAAGCCGTCTATTCAAGAGTTCTTTTTGTTGTTATGTATTTTTTTTTCATTGGTATTTCTAAAGGAAACGCCGCCACCGAAACTCGGATTTGTTTATTCTAAACATAAACCTTTTCTCTCTATATATTTATTTTTCTGTTTAAATTTCTAGTCGTTACCTTTGATCGCAGTAATATACATAATTAAGTGATTTATGGCTATGATAAGTGAATACGTTTTCCGAAAGTTGCATTTACAATCAAGAAATTTTAAAATTCTGAATTGCTGGTGTCCCGATTTTTCCTGTGAGAAGTGTACATTATTTGTGAAGTATTTGTAGCATCCAGAACCTTGTGAATTCATAAACTGCTATTGTTAAACATCTTACTAACACAATAAACCATATAAATGAATAAATCTAGTATGGAATGCACTTTATCTTGCACGAGGATAGACGTCATATATGCCAAGAAAAAGGAAGTGATTAACTCAAATGGCACGGAAATGTGCTTTAAGCTAAAATTGTTACCCCTATTCAGTGCCGAAAATTATCAAAAAAAGTGATTTTTACAAAGAAAAATTAAGGAAAATGTCGAAATGCTAGACATTTTTCCATAATACAAATATTTTACGTGAATATTATAGAAAAATCAGTTTCTTAAAAAAATCTCTAACATTATAATATTACCACAAAAATATTATACCTCTAGAAAAAAACTTAAAATTTCTTACAATTTGGAAAATTACAGTGAACAATATAATAATTCTCAAGTGATAAGGAAATAAACAAGGCGCTCACGCGTTAACTTAGAATGTTCTGGTTCAAGTCAGACATAAGCAGAAATGACGTAGTTCTGTCTTCTTGTTATTTTAGAACTATTATACTGATTATTAGGGGGTATTAATAAATATTAGAAAATCTGTTTGTTGTTCTTTTATGCTTTAAAGTCTGTTACGCACTGTTACGAACATAGAATATCCGAAACAATTTGCATGGCAGGTTGGAATTAATTCAGCATTATCTGTTAAATATTCACCTATATGCTAAATAATTTAAGTAATTTTCCTTGATAAAAATAACTTTTTTTTGATAATTTTCAAAATTAATTGAGGGGGAATGTTCAAAATGTTTTACGTGAATATTAATGGAAAAATTTCTGTTTCTTATGAAAAAGTCTTTAACATTGTAATTGTATTACTAAGAAAAATATTAATTTCGTAATTTAGAAAATTACAGTAGCATTAGAATTTTTTTTGTATTTTGTTTGTCTTTTATGGATTAAAGATTAAATTTCTAATTAAATACACTCTGCCAGGGCATTTTCATTTTGACGATAGTTTTCTTTTTGTTAGAGAAAAAATCAGAAATACTGAACTTTTCTTGTGAATTTACTTGTGAGTATTGCATACTGCGTGAACAAATCTTGAAAAGCAATCCACATTTAGAAATTTTTATTATGTATAATCCCAGGTTACATGAAAAAAATCTTCGAAAAATTACTTATAGTTAGAAACACTACTTCTAAAAGTAAAAAATCTGTTCGGTTTTAGCGGCACAAAATTGCTCCAAAATCGTGAAGGAATTTTACCAATTTTTTTTTAGTCTGTAGCACCCTTTCGCACAATTAATCAGTTGTACAAATCAACATGTGTAAGAAGGTAATATATAAGAAAATATAGTTAGAAGACAGTTGTCGCAAAGTGTAGAAGTTTAAATTTGTGAAACAAAAACACATGGAGTCCATGGACTGCCAATGAACATTCAAGAAACGATGTATTCACGGGTAGTAATATTTCGGTAAGTGAAAGTAATGATGCGATAGAAGACGAGTGTGATAGTGCAAGAAATCATTGAAGCACTGAAACACAGTAGATACTCGTGAACATACAAGGTTTCTCACAGCAAAAGTGTTAAAAGTTACCATAGTTGGAAAAAGTTAGAATTTTGGACTTCAGGGTTAGTCAGGATTCTCTTTCATTTTTAAATATTTTCAAGATCGTATTACTTCCGATTATAACGAAAGTCGCCATTAACTCCCTTATTTTAAATAGAACATCCGATATATTATCTAATTTTTTGATTCCTGAGAAAATTTTATGATGAGTTTCATGGTTAAAATTTTGAAATATGCAACCTTATTTTCAATACTGCGCTTATGCTCATTTTTCGACTGGTGGTAAGCGCTTCTGGGGTGGGACGGAATTACAAGAATGATACTTTCGAAATCCACATGGACAATTGATTTATTGACATACAGCCGTGTTCTAAATTCGATGACTAATTACATCATCTTCAAATGTCGAAAAGCTTGGCTTTTAATTGTGACACTCTGTATATTATTAGTTGGTCGGATACAGAATTTGATTCCGCATTGATTCGTTATGCTTTGCCCTATACCTGTTTCCAATAGTTTTCTTGCTATTCCAGATTTTCTATTTTCATGTTGTATTCGGAAGAAACCAGAACATTGTTTATTTTTTCGTAACAAAAACAATATGATTAAAACGACAGAAATTCACGTTAATTAGAGCACTAAAACAGAGGAAGATAACAAAATTTAGAACATAATAGCAAATTGAAACATAAATTTGGAACATAATAGCAAGAAATGATAAATTAATGTAAACGAAATCATTACAATAATTGTTCCATATGACCGCCATTTTGGTTCAAACACAGAACAACTCTGTTATATATTACTCGCGTAACAGACCTCCTAAGCTCGTCTGGACTTAGATTTGTGCACCATGAACATGGTCCAAAAATTTCTCTGTAGTATGTCCAGACCTGGAGCACACTAGTTCCTTCATACGGCTACAGAGGTGAAAATTCAAAGGCGTCAAATCGGGTGATTTGGATGGCCAGTTCCAGGATCCCTGTGGCCCAATCCATCAATCCTCAAACATCAATATCAACTACTGGCGTACAACTATCGTGGAATATGTCGGAGCACCATCCAGTTAATACCACCTGTTTGCTCTGTCACGTGTGGTAAGTACATTTAGGAAATCACTAACAAATCTCTAAGTATCTCCAGATATCTAGCATCATTCAAATTTTCATCGTACATTGATATACACTCTGTTATCCATAATAAACAAGCAAACATTAAAACTAAAGTGGCCTTGGGTGATTATTGTCCCTTAGGCATGTGGATTATGTTATGCCCATAGTGATTATTTCGGCGATTTAATAATTCCTTACCTGCCTAAATTTAGATTCATCAGTTTACATAACCTTATGAAGAAATCTAGGATCTTCAGTTATTTTTATGCACATGAACTCGCAAAAGTCGACTTAGCTGCCTCATCACCAAGACGTAATCTGTGCACAGTTACCTCAAGAAAAGAATGCATTTTAATGTTTCTTAAATTCTAGGGATCGACGCTCTTGAAATACCCAATTCCAGCGTTGCTGCTGTATTTGATCTCCGTGAATAAGCTTGAAAATAAGCCAAATCATTCACTTCATTATTTTCATTATCTATTATGGGAAATAGAGGAAAAAATAAAAACAACAATTGTAACGGTATATGGACCAAATGAGGACGAAAAAGCCAGTATAAAAGATGAATTTTGGGACCAATTAACGGAAACGATTGAAGAAAGCGAGGGCAAATGTTAATCTAGGAGATTTAAATGGGAGAATTGGAAGAAAAGACGATGAAACAGAAAACAAATAGGGAAATACGGAGAAAAATATAGAGAAATAATAACGGCCGTAGATTAATAGACTTTTGTATTTGAACAATCTGGTGGTGACAAATACCTTTTACGAACACAAAGACGAACATAAATATACCAGAGAAAAATAAAGAAAAGAAAGATCAATAATAGATTACGTTTTATTGTTAATAAGAATTATAGAAAGAAATCAAAGATACAAGAGTAAGAAGAGGATCCGAAATATATCCGATCACTACCTGGTCTAAAAAATAGGAATAAGAAAAAGAAATCACCAAGAAGATGCTAAACTACTAAAGAAAAAATAAAAGTAATGTAGAAATGAAGTAATTTAGAAACATACAAATTAAGAGAGAAGAGATAGCCCAAAGTATATACAAGAGAAAATAGAGACAGAAATGAATAAAATTAGAAATAGCATAAGCAACAAGCCGGTTAGAGGACATGTGGAGAGTAATTAAAGATGCTATATAAAAAACAGCAAAAGAAACGTGCGGTGAGTAGCAAAAAGATAACAGCAAAAAACAAACAAGGTGTGGTGAAACAACGAAATTAAAAACGAAGTAAAAGCGAAAAAACAAAAATGGAAAATGTTCTTAGTGAAAGGAATAACGAAAATTATAACAAGTACAAGAGAACAAAGAGCAAAAGTGAACAGATGGTGAGAAGAGAGAAACAGCAATCTGGAAAATTTGGAAAAAAAATGGAACGCGACAGTAAGGGAACCAAAAGTTATTCTACGGAATACTGAAACGCTAAGGAAGGCAAGAAACTCAAATATTCGTGTAAAAGCAGTAAACGGTAAGATTTTAGAGGAAGAGGATGACATAATGCAGAGATGGAAGGAGTATTTTGCAGAAATGCTTAATACAGAACAACAAAATACGCCAAAAAACCGAGAAGAAAACGAGGCGCCTATAAACAACAAGGAGCCATCACAAAATGATGCCATTACGCAACAAAGAAATAATGAAGCCATTAAAGTGTTAAAAAGAGGTAAGCTGCAGGACACGATGGATAACAACAGAAATGGTAAAAAACTCTGATAAGAATGGGATAGAAATTTTAGAAAGTTATTTAATGCGATTTGGAAGGAACACAAAATACCAAAGATGGGAAATAGGCGTAATATTGCCTCTACAACAAAAAAGGAGACAACAGAGAATGCAGGAACTACAGAGAATAACCTTGCTTAGTATCAAGCTAAAAGTAAATACGAGCGAATACTAGAGAAACGGTTAAAAATACAAATTGAACACCAAATAGAAAGAACAACAGAGCGGATTCCGGAAGGAAGGGGTGTTCAAGACCATATTCACGTTGAAACAACTGATTGAAAAGAGCATGATAATACAATTTACGTAGCTTTTATAGATATGAAGAAGCCTTTGATAGTATTAAAAGAGAAGAAGTATGGGAGAGTCTTAGAAAGAAGAGGAGTAAATAAGAACTGAGAAAAGCCATAGCGGACCATATTCAAAAACAAGAAAATTACGTAAGAACGGAAAACATGAAGTCAGGCGATTTATACGAAAAGAAGATAAGGCGGGAGGAGTACTAAGTCCGGTATTTTCAATGTCATACTTGATGAGTACTAAGGAAATTAAAGTACTTACTAAAAAGCTCCAAGAGGGTAACAGGAAATGCAGCAGTGGAATTAGGCAGAGAGTGCATTGCTGACGACGTAATAATATATGCAAAGAACAGAAAGCACTTGCAAATAAACTTAAAACCATTGGATGCAGCGTGAGAAGAGAATTTGAAAATAAACATTGAAAAGACGAAAGTTATCGACAATAGGTAAAAACGAATCCAAAAGTAAAAATAGAAATAGATGGAAGAGATAGAACAAATAGACACATTCAGATAATTTAGGAGTAAACATGCACGAGATGGAAAAGAGGATAAGGAAAATAAACACTAGAATAGAGAAACAACGAAGTTATACTATACACTAAAAGGACATTTATAAGAAAAAAGAAAAATCAATTAAGACAAAATAATTGTTTATAATACAGTGTTTAAGCAAGGTTGACATATGAATGTGAAAGCTGGTACTGAAATAACCCGAACGAGGAGCAGATACAGGCTATTGAAAATGAAGTATCTGAGAGCGTGAAAGGAGTCCACTCGAAGAGGACAGGATAAGGAACGAGTTGATAAGGCAGAAATTGGGTGTAGAGCCTATCCTGGAGACTATTAGGAAACATCAGTTGACGTGGTTTGGACATTTGGTACGTATGGAGGAAGGCGACAGACAAAGAGGGTATGGTAGCGAAGTCAACACAGAAGAGATCACAGGAAGACCACGAAGTCATGGAGACAGTGTCATAGCTGAGAGTTTGAAGAAACAAGGAGAGAATGGAATGAAGGGATACGGATGGCAAGGAATAAAAAGTTTGGGCAACATTTGTTTATGGGTTATGTATCGAAACTGAATTAGTATCTTAACACCATGGTAAAATAAGATTATTGTTATATATTATTATTATGGTTTTCCATAATTTTGCTGTAAATCGAACTGACTTGCGAATTTTGCGAGAATATTGTTGGTAATTGGATATCATTCGTTAAATAATTGAATATTCGTCGGCAATAAGTATAATTCACATGCCTATAAACAAATTAACAAACAAATTATTGGAATATTCTCATATTCTCCATTATAAACTGCACTTGAGAAAGTTAATAAAACACAAACTGTAATAGATACCTCAGAATTGTGGGTTAAACTGTTTTGAACATAAAATCAATTGGTGAAGTGTATATGAAGAAAAAGCGTTTTACATTCATAAAAACTATTTAATATATTTTAGAACACATGTTTCGAACTATGGCATGCCATCTCAGGTCTTAAAAACGTCGAAATCGAAATTTAAAATTAAAGAGGCAAATACAACATAGACATTCAATGTAAAAAACGATAAAAAGTATCTAGTAAAACAAACAACCAATTAAAAGTTAAATTTATGATTAATCGAATGTAAGTCCCATTGACTCTATAGTGTGCCCAAGGCTTTTATTTATATGTACTTTACTTTACTTTATAATAAATAATGCTTTTGAAGAATCCGTAACCCTATCCGATATTGGCCTGCAAAATATAACATGACGTCGAATCCTTTCACTATTTTATGATATGTATTTCCATATTAAGAGCCAGCCATATAAAATTTTATTTGTAAATATACGCCCACACACCTTAAGATCATACCAACTGCATCCTCAACTTTTTAATCTTTATAAACAAAGTTATTTTTCATACCACGCTGTCCAAACTGGACCACATACAATAGCACATCATAGATCAACTAATAACTAAGAACATTCAATATGAACGTTCCAAAGCACGACGCATAATCAAAATCCAGCCATAATTCATTAATCGTCAACATTAAAGTCGTATTTATTCGATTGACGCAATTTTTTCATCGATAATTTTTATCTTATAGTTAGAGCCGATTGTGTTCAAGAAACAAAAATGCGAAAAGTATAAAAGAGCTGAAATTCAATTTGTATCCCATTATTGTCGAAAGAGGTGGATGAGTGTTGCGTGCAGGTCTGGATGATAGTGCGCAAATGTGAATCGTCGTAAATGTATATTAGAGCCGCAAAGCTGATACTGTATTTATAATCCATTACGAGTAATATAAAAATAATGTACACAATGTAAAGAGCCCATAAGCACTAAAATTAATCCACACATGATCGAGTCTCTGTCAAAATGCGCATCTTGTAGATCATATAAAAGGCTCTACACTGAGAAAATCGCATAGTAAGATTACACTTATGTTGACGAAAATTGTAGGAGAATTTAACTATTGTGGAAATTTTTAAACACGTCGCTGCATTTTCATACATAGTTAGAAAAAAAAAGACAATAAAATTGTTTCGAAAATATTGTATAAATTCTTCTAGAAAATTATTCGTGAATGTTTTACAATATTTTACTATCGCGTTAAATATAATAAATTGCATATGGATGGAGTGCTGATAAATTATTAAACGGAGAATTTTATGTACTGGGAAACTTTATCTATACATTTTTTTTCCTGTGTAGCGTGCCGACTTAATTCTTCAAACTTGATCTCAAATATCTCTGAACGGTTAGATATCGAACTGCACCTTTCACCATTCGATTCTTTGTTTCGAAAGACACGTCTGCTAGATTTTAATTTTCAAAATTTAAACCGCCAATATCTCTGAGAACGGTAAGAGTAGGAGACGCGTGCATGCCATTCGATCCCTGCGAAAAAGGTGCTTACTTCAGTGTAGTACTCGGGGTTATCTCGAAATTTCGGGTAAATTTTTTTACCGATTGTTACTAAAATTTACGATTTTTATCGTATTACGATTATGCAAAATATTTACATAAAATAAATAGAGCAGAAATGTAAACACTTAACTTATTGCACAAAATTGTTTTCACAACATTTCACAAACAAACAATTATAATTAAATGTTTTTTCTAACGTGTAAAAGAAGCTATGTCTTCTAAATCAGGAATAATATGTTTCGACATCAAAAAGCTTCTTTCAACATCCACAGATATAATTGGTGCATTTTTTACTTGGCATGCATTCACACTAAAATTAAGTCGAAATCGTTTACGTTTCACCTTCAAAATTTTCTTAACTTTCTCCAATTTCAATACCCCGCATTTTTTTATCACTTTTTTAATTTATCCTATATAGAATACCTATTGTACCCTTACCTCTTAACATAGCATATCAAATACGTCTACTATTGACGATTCCGAGAGCGACATCCCTTGCGTTTCTAGTTTATGAATGGAACTTGAAACAAGCCAATAATTTGACTTAATATAAAAAAGGTTTTGTAGCATTCTGTTATGCCACTATCTTTTTACAATTTTCTAGAGCAATGCAGTCAGCAGTGATTTCAAGAATTACATTTTTATCCTTCAAATTATCGCGAAAAAAATGTAGCCTCTAACCATGTACCCCATCTCGTAATAATCGTCTCAGGAGGCAACTTAACACCGGAAGTCGCTCTTATAAAATTGGATGTAAAGGTGCTTTTAAAAAATATTTTTTTGACATTGGCTAATTAAATCATTTTCAAAGGGAACTGATTCCTAATGTCTTCGGCTACACGATAGAAACCATAGCATACAAGTGAGAATAATAATTACTATAGAAAAAAAAATTAAATTTTGCGCGCGGTTTAATCATGATGGTGCAGCGACGCACAACATCAGTAATTTTTTTTTCACAAGGTATACTTCAAGTAAAAAGAAATTTGATAAACCATCTGAATGAATTGGGCAAGTTCAAATATTTGTTTTTTGAAGTTCTTAACAATAAGTAAATATGATTTACCTACCAAATATCTTCATAAATAATTCATTTAACAAATGGGCAATATAACGGCACACTTATCCTACTTTCATCTACCATGATATAAATAAAAATTATTCCCACCAATTGTTGAATTTATCTATTGTTTGCTGGTAACAAGATGTGACATAATTTTCGTAAGGTACGTTCGTCAGGTATATTATGTTTGCAATTATTTTTGCAGAAATAATTTCAAATAACATTGTTTAATCTTCGTAATAGGTTAACGAAATTAATGCGTTACAACAATCCGTATTATATTCTTCTTGTTCTGAGTTTCGTGAAACTTGATGCTACACATTGAGGTAAAATTGCGCACACAGCGGATCGCTTTAGTTTTGTCACATTTACCTGTATGTGAGGAGTTTTAGCGTGTGATCAATCAGGTATTTCTCTCAGAAGACACCTACACAAACAATTGTCATTTTATATCAAATGTTAAAGAATTTAAAAAACATTCTAAACTTTTAAGTAAAAATAAACCTACCAGTTTACTGCAGGCTCGACAAAATATTTTGTCGCCATCCTTTACCAGTTCAGGATATGGCTTAATCCATAAAGAAATTTTGTTCGCTATACTTATTGTATATGCGCCACACGTATTACAAAACGTAACACAATTACATGCTTTTCGCTCAAAGATATTCAATGAATGAATAGTTTATGTGGGAATAATAATAATAAAACGATATTACCAACCCTTCTGCTAGACGAAAATTAAACACGTGTGTTTTTGAAAAAAAGTAGAGAAACCAATGTAAAAGATTTATGTTCCAGAATTGTCGGTTGTCATCTACATTAGGAATAAATACTAGGAATTTTTACTAATAGAAAGGATAAGAAAAGCTTAATAAATGCATATATGCAACTTTGTAAAAATATGCATAGAAATGCCCTAAATAGCAATATAGCAATCCTATTAGCGCTAATTAACTTCAATTAGTGTATACGTCTCAATATAGACTATAATTAAAAATATGCAAAAAAAAAATATGCCTTTGCATAAATCCAGTCTTAGTATAATCAACATTGTATCATCGATAATTGCCGGTTTCTTTGTGTTAAATTCTTCGATTAATATAAAAGTATAAACTAGGTATGATTTACTACGTGAAACTTGCCAAAATTTCAGCTTATGTGACTTAGTCTTTAGTTAGCATTTTTTTTCGCACAGAGTTATATACTGCCTTAGCGATAAATTGCAATATCTACAATATTAGTTTACGTACATATACCGACGATTTTCCCAAAGCAATAAAGGGTCTAAGCTTATTATTAACGTAATTCTGCTCACAAAGAGTATGGTTATTGTTTTTTTGCATAGTAACTATTTATATCCCCTTTTATGTTGCAAAATTATTATGTAATATATTGTAAGTAAAAAAAAAACTCAATATGTATAGCAAAAACATTATTGCAATAAACATGAATTTACCGCTGATTGTTGAGCGCGTTTACAGTAACATTTGCGTTATAAACAAAATTTTGGGAACGTGGTATTACTCTTTTAATTGAATCATTAGTGTAAACATGGAAAAGCAAATATGTTGAGTACAAACATCTTGTCCTCGATTTATAAAAGTAACAACTTCGCTATACACTTAGTAGAAATAATTTGAACCGTCATGAGTGTCCATAAAGACTATACAATACTACTGCACAGCTCTCTATGTGTTTTAGTAGTATTCTATGTATTTTCCATAAACATCTATTATGGTATTTTTACTCAGATAATGTATAAGCGCATTGACTTTATTTATTATTACGTAATGGTGTAAAAACAAAAAATCAGTTCTTCGGCACAAAATTTCTATTTACCACTTCTTAACCTCATATGCATATTAATACAGCATGATTCGCGTAAGTTGTAAGCATTTTAGTATGAAGTAATACTTAAATGCGTAAAAATAACGATATTGAACTGCGAGTATTATGTCTATTGACTTGCGGAATCTAATTTAAAATTAAGAACTATAACTGTTATAACACTATAATTTTTACTAAATTTAAGGTTATAGAGTACAAAAAACGCAACATCCTAATCAACCAATATTCTTCTAAAGGTTTTAGAAAATTTAGCGGCTTAATCAAAAACTGGCACTCTGACGCATGAAACATTAATAGATTTTTAAAAAAAAACATTTTCTCAGATATTAAATTAGTTGCCGCTAGATATAACAAAAAAAATACTGACTATATCTAAATTATGCATAATGTAGTGGCGGTTATGATTGGTGTTATTAAAAATTATTAATGCTTTTGAAAACTACTAAAGATCAGAGGAAATATTTCGAAGTGAATTCACGTTATAGCTCTTGCACATTTTTTTTTTTGAAATAAGCTCTTTAGCAACATCAGTTTTACAAAATATAAGCCAATATTGTATTAGAAAATATTGACTTAGAAAGTAGACTTGCGATACTACCTAACGAAGGCTTTTACTGCGTAAATCATAAAATTTTATGTGATAATTAAGACAATACAATTTTTTCTGACTATATTCCTCAGATCCAGCTCCCAGCTACCTCACTATATTCCTGTACAACCGATAGATCCTTTGTGTCCTTTTTTAATTGGTCTTAATTCGTGAGACACAATAATACCTCGTCGACCTTTGAAAATAACACAGATGGCGTACTCAGGGATTGCATCTTTGGTCCCTGTTTGTTTGTAATTTACATTGATGATTTACATCATTATGATATTATATGCTGACGATACTATTTCCTTAAATTCGGATTCCTCAGAGACTTGCCTCAGCGCTATTACTAAAAACATGAATTCCACAATAATAATTTTAACCGAATAAGTTATATATGAATTCAACTTAACTGCAGAGATTAATATTGTCATTCAGGCCAACTGATAGTGATTTACACAAACCTATAAGGTTCTCGGTGTTCTCTTAGACCCTAAATTAAGCTGGGGAGTCATACTTGACTTGTGCACAAGACTAATTAAAAAAAATTAATTACATCACTAAAAGATTTTGTCTCCTACTTATTTAAAATAATTGGCACTGCTTATTTTAACTAATAAGTAATGAGTTATGTCATCCTAGTCTGGGTCAATCTAGTTCGTCTGTCAAGTTTTTAAGTTATAATGCAGATGCATCAGATTAATTTTAGAATTTAAGCTATAGAACTGATTGTAGAGGAGCTTTTGCAGTTGTAGAAATCCCAACTACACAAAATATATATTTGTTAGAGCGTTTTACTCATATGAAGGGAAAACTTGGATAACTGTACTCTCAATAATGATTTTACTGATTACCCGACTAGACATAAATGATTGTATTAGGCTACGTTAATTAAGATTGTAATAGCGTTAATTATTTTTCATTTAAATGTTTTAATTACTCTTCCTTATTAGATTAGGAATTCTATCTTTACCAAATATGTACAGTTCTTCAAAAATCACTTATTGTGTGAATACTAATCGAAATTCTTACTGTAAGGCAACTATTCAAAAAATCCGCACTATATAGGGCAATTTTATCGAAAAGTTCAGTTTTTTATTTCTACGTTTGTAGGCATTCATTCGTTGGTTAACAAACAGAATTAGCTTATTAAATTTTTGACGGATTAGTGTCCTATTTCGTCAATCGTTTATTGTGCAATTAAGTTATATAATTTAAGTTTGGTGTAGCACGCTGCAATATTATAAATTAATTCCTCTGATGTAGGTTTCTTTACAACATGATCATAGCTGTGGTCTTTCGAGGTCGGAAAATATTTACTTATTTTGCAATCATTTAGACAAAATATAATGCAGAAATATTTCAAAAAATTTGTTTTTCATGTTTTTTAATTTAAGTTCCACTTTAAACATATTTTCTGGCTCTCCTTGATGGTACAAAGAAACAAATATACTAAATAGTATTTATGGTAAAATACGAAATATTCTTTTTTACCCTTTGACTTCTTTCCTCGTCGGTCGTTTGTTTCAGTAGTGGTGCAAGGCATCACAAAAATTACAGATGCTTTTCTTCTTTGTACGATGTGACGTCTGGCGTTCTGTGTTATGCAATTAAAATAGTTTTGTCGTGTCACTGATTGCCTGAGCAGATGTTACTTTTGTCCGTCATGCGTTTCCCCATAGCAGAGTAAGATTTGCTATCTAGCTCTTATTTGCCTAATCAATGCGTAACATATACACCTATACTTTCGTGTGTCATTGTTCTGGCAGCCAATTTTCCTTTTAAAAAATTCCATTGCTAATTCAAAATAATTTTCAGTCATATATTGTGGTATCTAAGTTGCTCATTAGTGGCAACACTTTAAGACAGCAGCGGTTTATGTAAAAACGTGATATGCCACAAACAAAAATAAATAGTTATCAAGTTTTAGAAAAATGTATAAAATTGACTACTATTCAATTTAAAATGGAGGTGTTTTTGGCGAGGCTTATCATGTTTCTACAATAATTCCATCAATTATAATGTTATATAAACCAGTGGCGACTCGTGAGTTATGAAAGAGGGTGGGCACAAAATAAGAACATGCCTATTTTTTGTACATAAAATCCATTCTCCTATTTTTCATGCTGGAAAAGACGTCGATGACTTTGTTTTAAAAATGCGTTCAGTCGATCTTCTGACATTGTGCTTCTCAGAAAAGTCTTAATGCGTTTGAGGGTGGAAAAACATCGTTCACATTCTACTGTCGACATGGGGGTTGTACAAATAATATCCAACAGTTTATATGTTTCCCTTAAAACTTTTTTTAAGTTGTTGTGTGTTATGAACACTAAAAGTGACAAAACACCATCTACATCTACGTCACACATGTCCTCGCGCTCATAAATTACTGAAAGTTCACTTTTAAATTTTACGCTGTCCAACATAGGATAAGATTTCACATTTTTTTATACACATAACTAACCGACGCAAAATATGACAAATAATATCCAACAGTTTGTATGTTTCCGTCATTTTTTTTTAGGTTGTTGTCTGTTATGAACACTAAAAGTGGCCGAACACCACCTACACATACGTCACACATGTCATAGCGCTCATAAATTATTGAAAGTTCACTTTTCAATTTTACGCTGTCTAACATAGGTTAAGATTTCACAGTTCTTTATACATATAATTAACCGACGCAAAGTATGACGATTTTTTTCCACATCTTCACTGTACTTAATTTTATATCGCAAATAAGCACTGTCTAACTATTCACGTATGTCCACTTTGCCTAGAACATTAAAATCCACGCATGCATTCATGTGAGAAACGAAATTTTCGTGTTTCTTTGCCCTCTCTGTGATATGCTTTAAATCATTTAACCCTTGTTTATTCCACGCACTGACCTCTTTCTTAAAAAATTAAGCAGATAAAACAAAATAGTGTATTTGTTAGTGAACATCCGCACATCCACTCATATTTTTCATATATATTTTTATTGAATACTCTATTGTATGTTCGAGTTTTACTTATGGAAGTGTAGTTTATTTGAAGATTAGGAATAGACCTTCCTTTCTTCTTAAATAAAAGTTCTTCCTGAAATGAGAGCAGGTTTTTTTTTTTAAATTTTGCACTCAATTAACTTCCATCATTAATAATAAACGTCACTTCAAGCCTTTGAAATCACACATGCGCGGTACGCGTTGAAAACGATGCAGTCGCAACGAATGCAAAACGTTAACTGGAGACACGGCATTGCGTGCCTTAAAGCGACCGTATAAGCGCATATGGCGAAGATAAGCGGAGCCGTTCGATTCATACTCCAACTTGGTACATCGGAAAGAGTGCCCCGGAACATAGTTTTGAGCGTTCGCACATGCGTTAGTGTCTGTTTTGCGGAAGGAAACTTTGATACCACTCGCTTACAAATACGTCAAAAATAATAAATAAATAATGCATGAATTACTTGCGAATTTCTTTTGTGTTTATCTTCGGTGGTTGGGTGTGTGCACGTGCCCTTGGTGCCTTTAATACCAGCCGCCAACTGATTATAAATAGACTGAGCTATAGATCCAGTAAAACCCAATCATTTTATTTTGGAAGCCTGTTGGCAATTCAAAACTTATCATTCTGAATCTACACATAGTTATTGATGTAAGTACCGACCCAAATGAGAGAACTACTCATAACTTACACTACGTTACAAATTAAAAAAAAATAAGTACCCACTACAGATTTCCCTAGTTTATTTATTTATATACAATCGCTAATAAGAAACCTATGTACTTTTTTTCTATCACGTACTGTTTTTTTGGTCGGTAACTAATAATTATTGGTAAAAAACTTAACAAATATACACATTGCTTATTTAATTATCAATATTCGATTAAATTAACGACAAAAAATTAAAAACCTAACGGACAAAACTTATTTGTGTTTGTTAATTAGTCCCAAGCTGGTGAAATGCGAGGGGAGAAGTGGCCGGCGCTTCGCAGTACGTATCTATCATTGAAAACTGAAAAAATCGCGAATATCCCCTAAACCTGTGAAATATACACAATGACCACTCGTATAAATCGAAGAAAATCAAATTTTACATCGCATTTATTGTAAAATTGCTTATGTACCGTTCATTTAAAAAAATCAAGTTATCCATGATTTTAGAGTTCGAAAATTACAGAGCCTATTTAATTAATTTTTGTAATGTAACGCAACAATTTTAAAATAAAGACGTGTGGCTATAATTAGATTGCAATACTGAAAACCACATCTTTCTAATTTAGTATTTCCGGAGATATTGCAAACACCGCAGACATTGCAAATGTCATTTTTTCAAAACCGTCATGTAATTCGGAAACGGTACAAACTTAGCCCAATGTATGCCTAACGTATTGTTATTTAAATTTTAACAAGGAATCCAAACTTACAGTAATATACAGGGTGTTCCATTAAAATAATAAAGTATCTACTTCGGTACAACCGGAAGTTCGCCATTACTGAAAGCTAATTTTAAAATGTGTAGAATATGATTCGAGCCACATTTTATTCGAAACATTTTTTTCCAAAAAGCAATAATAAATCCGCTATGGACCGCTTGCATCTTAGGCTGGACACCGGTATGTATATCAGGGTAGAATATTTCAATCTGTCGCTACGAGCAACAAAGTGACATGTAAATATGCATATTGTATCTATGAGGGGATAAATGTGGACTCTACCCATTGAAAGTCCAAGATTTGTGTGGGAATCGGCATAGCCTCTCTAATGCCATCAGTGTTATACTTCAAAAACAAGACGTGTATAGGAAACAAAAAATCTCACTGCTTACATATTGTATCTAATTGAAAACCATAATAGTAATCAGTTTTTCAGGTACGAAAATCGTGTCACGCAGTGTTATTTTTCGTTACTTTCTACAACGTATCAACAACGATCAATCTTGCTTATTATTAGACGAAAATTAGATCCTAATTGCATAAAGGAATTCGTAAATTTCGTGAGGTTTAACATGTCCTCTGTAAACTACACAGTAATATGTATAGTATAGTATGATTAATAAAACTTGGACTAGGTACAAAATGAATGTACAATGTAAGCGGCTAAGCAGTCCATATTACCTAACCGCTTTAGGGGAATGTGTGACATCATAAACGTGACAATGAAATGTTCATGGACATCTAGTTTTTTTTTTTGGTTTTACACAGTCACTCAGTCTCCAATATTGTTTTATATGAGTCATAAAAGTTATTGATCTCGTTATAAAAAATATGTAATTTCATGCCAGTCATAAAAGATACCGAAAAATTTGCATTTATTATCTCTACTTTTGAGTTTTCTCAATAATATTGATTCTATATAATAATTTCGTATTTTTTTTGCAGGCCGCCGGCAGATAACTCACCCGATAGTTACACAGAATCCAGCGAATCTTTAGAAGATAAACCGAGGCGGCAACAGTGGGCCAACAAATACAATTCGTCTTGCTTGCGTAGGTTACAGCGTAGGATTAGGATCTGTATGGAGGTTTCCCTATCTATGTTATCAAAGTGGAGGAGGTTGGTACATGTTTTATGTTTAAAATAAATTAGTATACTATAAGTGTTACATATAATATGTAAATATGACATGACATGACAATAAAAAAGGAATTTATGTGGTAATACTTGATCTTGAGTCTCTTTTTAAAGGTGTGCGGATGCAATTTGTGTTTAAACGAAAAAAGCGTAATATAATCATCTGAAAAATATGATACTTCTTGTGTCTTTAGTGAATGGTGCTTACTCCCACTAAAAAAAATATTGTAACTCAAAACACACTGATGGAAAATAAATTGTTCGAATTATACAGAATGTCCCATTTAGTATGCTCACCAATGCGATCTCGCAAAAAGATTTCTGGCACTGGAGCAAGTAGAAATTAATCATCTACCCACAAATTGTGTGAATGTCAAACTTTGTAATATAAAAAATTGTAATATCTTAGAAACACTTGAAAATAGGTATAGGAAACCCTAATTGTATAGTCTGTCCGTAAATATAACAAAAAGTTAGTGTTATTATTAGTTTAGCTGACAGACCAATAAAATTAACAAGTCCAGTTTTTCGATCAGATACTATTAAGAAAGCAAAAAATATTCTAGAACAAAATAATTATCCAAATTCTCTTATAAACAAAATATTCAAATAAAGATTTTTTTTTTATATAATAAATCAACAAAAAATATAAATAATAGTCAAACAATTACAAAATTTATAAAAATTCCTTATGTTTAATTTACCTTATGTCCATAAATTTTCAAACCATACAATTACAAAGTTGCCTATCAAAACACAAACAAACTACAAAACCTAATCTATTCAAAATTAAAATTAAAAATTGAAAAAAGTAAAACATCACACATAGTTTATAAAATAGATTGTCAAAATTTTAATGGTGTATATATTGGTGAAACCATACAATATTTGGAAAATAGGATAAAAAGGACACAAATACATATAATAAAAATCTTACAGGTTTAAAAAAACATGAAATAACTCGAAATCATACCTTTGATTTCAACAACATAACAATTTTAAACAAAGAACAAAATTTAAAAACACGTAATATACTTGGAATGATTCAAATTTATAAACATAAAAACGCAGTTAATGATAAAACCGACATACAAATATTTCACAAAATTATACAGGGTGTATCAAATAAAAAAGTAAATTTTGCTTGGGTGTTAACTACACGACATATAAAGCACAAACCCGCTGAAACCGGATTTCATCATTAAAAAATAAAAAAAAGTAAAATTTAGAGCCAAAAATTCTTTAGTCCGGGCCTGATGCAAGGAAACGTCATATTAAGCACTCGCTAAACGTGGTATTATGTATAAATACATTGCACTCATATAGTATTATTCTTAATAATGGTGTGCCGTAAGTTAATTTAACGTCATTCTGAATAAATAAAGGCCAATCGGCTAGTGTGCCCTTGTAAAAATAGCAAAACTGAAGCATTTTAAATTTCTTCTTTTTATAAAATAAACATTCCTTATTTGTTAAGAGCATTCTACGTAAATCTACAAAGTATTATTTTTAATATCCTGATAAGACGTTCGAGTTTCACCGGATATGCGACTTCAGTAGTTACAAAAAACGTAAATATTTTTCTTTTGCTGTGTCGAATCGAGAGTTAGTTGTTAATAAACGGTACCACATGAATCTGAGTTATTTCTTTTGGATTTATTTAATCAAATAACGCAAAAATGAATTCAATCAAATTACGCAGAAATAAATTTAGATACAGAAAATTTGCAAACACGCCTTTTTACTATGAAGTCGCGCGAAAATGAATCTATACATTCCCGCGCTTTTGCCGATGCATCAAGCTTCTATTTTCTTTATACGAAATCATGGTGGTCCTGAAAAGGATCGTCTTTTTCGAGACGGGGAAGAATTTAAATAAAATGTTCGAAGTGGCTTGCACTCCAAGCGCCGATCCACAAAACTAACAGCGGTAATAGCTGAATGATAGTGGTATGTGGGGGTATACTCGGGACAGCATTTATGTTGGGCACAGGTGCGGCTCTAGCACACCGCATTTACAAAATATTTTTTTTCTCGTTAATGCTCACAGATAGACCCCCTGTGCATTAAGATTTTTTGATCGTATATGATTACAGCTGCTACATATTATTATATTTACCTCTATATCTGATACACCCTGTATAATTTAATTTTATAGCTAAATACAATATTTTTAAAGAACTATTTAATTACAAAATTCAAAAACAAATAATCAAAACATCCTATTTTAAAACGCAATCTTTAAATAAAACATAATGATATATTCAAAATGCTAGTAAACAACTTAAAAAAAGTCAAATTTCTCCTAGTACTGCCCATTACCTCGTTTGCATAATTTCTGGGTACCTGCCGCAGCAGGTAGTGGATAATCCCCGGTAATGCTCATTAGTTAAATCGTTATATGTATGGACAGACTATAATTCTTATAGAATTTTAGGCAGAATTCAAAAATGTAATTGAATGTTTAATTCATTGAAAATAACAAAGCGTATGGCGATTTAACCGGTAGCGTAAGAAACTTGAAAATATTTTAAAAAGAAAGCAACGAATCAATTATTGCAAAATCCAAATTTTTAAAGCTAAAAAAATTAGTTAAATAGGTAAACTTTTAATTGCCTAGATCCGTGGAAAACTCTGTGTATTTTATATGGGTAATTTTTTTGACCTGTATCACAATATGTTTAATTTTTATCTTGAACGAAATAATATACTTTACAGGCTTGCGATTTAATTTTATTATTTTGATCATAATTTCTGTAAATTTGTAGTTATGACAAATTATTCCAGTCAGTGTACAAGTTTTTTATTTCTAAATGTGGCATTTTAAAAAAAAAATATTTTCTTTTGCAATACAATTTCTTTTCCTAATTATATTTTTAAATTTACTCCTTTGGAAACTCAGGAAAGCTTGACTGCTGTTTCTACAACTTCGCACATAGCTTATACCCTAATTTTTTTTCTAAATATAGATAAAATATTCAATTAAAATATTTATTCCATATTTTAAAATTAATGTAAGCGCTATATTTTTTCTAAAATATTTCTAAAATATTTATATGAAAATTGAGATTTTTTATGCAATGTATTTAATTTGTCAAAATGAACTAAAATTGTTCTTGGTTACTTAGAATGTATAACGTCGATAACGAAAAGTTGAAACATACATAGAGTTGTCTAAAAGGCAAGAACTTGTTTTTTCACACTCACCATACAAGTTAATAATCAATAATTCTGGCATCTTTTAAGGGCATACTGAACTTTATCAAATTAATCACTATTTTTTAATTGAAGTGTTCTAAATAAAAAACAAACGTATTTATTATCATTTTATTTGAATAAGCCAATAAAAATGAAAAATACTCATTTTTAAGTCTAGCCTTGGCTGGTGCCAGGTACAATGCTATGGCTACTATGGCAATTGTATTAGATCATACCATGAATAAAACATCGTACAACATTATCAACACCTACTAATACATTTGGAGCATTTACAATAATTGGAGTGGTAGCTTCTATTCTAATACTTACGATACTTATTTTTACTTTATTTAATTGCTTGCCTCGTAGTCACCACAAAAACTAAAACACACCCCGCAACAATTAATTACACAGTTAACCCTAAAATGCCCTAATCGTATACTATTATAAACTATAACATGTAACGGACAAACGAATGAAAACGTTGATGATACGCACGTGCGCGTATGCATTCTATGTACCTAATCCATAGACGCATAAATAATACTAAATCATATAACACCGGCGCCGTAATGAATAGAGGTGTTGTGTTGACGTTCGCAACTTACAAATATTACAAATAATATAACACAAAACGCAGATATATTAATAGAAAAGTTACAGCGCTCAACTCAGATACTAATTAAATCATATTAGATATATATTATCTAATTTAATCTTTAAACTATAATTTTAAATAGGTACATACCTACTTAATATGTATGCATATTTTACCCATTTTATATTATTCGTCTTACGTACCAAATGTACAAAAGCAAAAATTCAATCTTTTTTTTATATGAAATAAATATTTACAGAAATACAAAGCAAAATATTCTTGCAGAGTTATGAAAAATATATTGAGAAAACATTTGCAATAAAATATTATTAATGCTAGATAACATATATATTTTTTAAATGTTTTCCTAATATATTTTCTATAATATATTTTATGCATATTATATTAATATAACTAATATTCAAGAAAGATTTAATATTTTTTAAATATTTATAAAA
This sequence comes from Protaetia brevitarsis, assembly GCA_004143645.1. NCBI lineage: Eukaryota > Metazoa > Arthropoda > Insecta > Coleoptera > Scarabaeidae > Protaetia > Protaetia brevitarsis. Next base: position 6,425 of record RXPK01002426.1, on the reverse strand, counting down.
TATGAAATAAATATAATTGGTCACTGGAATAATCTTATTGTTATCGCTATTCACTCAAATATCTATATGTGTTTATATTGTGGACGACTATACTTGATTAAGTAACGAGTGGAGATACAGGTCTACGCCACGAACCTCTCAAAGATCAAGACGATCTAAATACGACAAAATTTGCAAGCTCGAGGGCCCGGCACCGACCAAACCCACGCACGACACTCCCTTTATAAAAAAAAGTAGCACCTACTTTTGATACTGAATAGCTGCTACAAAATAGCAGTTTGCTTCGTAGCAACCCATCACTAACAACTAGATATTTTACAAGAAAGAACTGCATTCCATCCCATCATCTAAATAACACCCATTAGATCTTATGGTATATTGTTAGTATAATAATGTAATCGCTTGATTACGCTGTTATAGTTCATATTATTAGCCAATTTGGATAAAATAAGTTTTTATATCAACTTTGTTTTGTTATGTAATGATATACTGGTTCTGTAAGTTACTGCAAAAAATAGTTACATGTAATAAACGATAATCACCTTAAAATATGTATTTCATAACAGTATATAAACGAAATAAGGTTAATTATCAAACGTATATAGCTTAAGGGCATCTACCAAAACATTTTTCTTATGTACCTTAGAACATCAATTTTTTTTTTCGCTGCAATCGGTTGCTTATGTTACATTCGGTAGCAATTAGATGTTAAACATACATCCTGATAATCAGTTGTTTTTTAAATAGAATAATAGCACGCCATAAAACGCTGCTATCAAATTTTCTAGATTCCTGTCATGTAGTTATAACTTCAAAAGATGCATTTCAAACACGCACACGTTCCTGAATAAATGCATAAATTATAACAAAATGGTATACATTATAACGCTCCCGCTTTTTCTGACAAGGGTCTCGTGTTAGCAATGAATAAGCTTTACAATTTACATATGTCATTATCCACTTTATGGTGATTCTTTTATCACCTACGCAATCTACTTTTATTGCCTAATAGAATGGTATTTATGTAACAATTAACACCAACTGAAGGATGACGGATATATTATAATCATTTTAGAGTTTTTAATCCTGGCATTAACCATTCTTCTTTAGTGCTTTCTCCAAATGTATCTTTTCACTGGTAAGATGTTCGTCACTGATGGTTTCGGCTCTGGATAGCAATGTTTATATTAATGTCTTCTTCTGCATCGGATGATGGTGAGATCTTGCATGCAGATATCTATCGGTGTGCGTCTTCTTTCTAAATTTTGAAATTTTGGATAGTAAATTAAGACTTCTTTCTGATTGTTTTGCTATAAATAAATTTACACTATAACAAATGCCGTTTGCATTCTATATTTGTGCATATAGATGGTGTGTACACACCACACAGAAAAACCGGTTTGATTGCGTCAACCAAATTTGACTTTATTCAACAAAACTATCAGTTTACACAGTGGTAAACAAATTTTTATTTCAGAACACAAAATAATTTTATTGAAACAAGTTGTTTATGTTAATTAAAATTTTATTCCAATTAAAGGCAAATCCTATTAGTTAATTGAAATATATACTATGCTCCAACTTATCAAATTTTGAATATTTAAAGTAAATATTTAGTTGGACAAAATATAGTTTTTTTTTTAACAAGGCATTTGTTTGAGCGAATGGCTTGGCGTAGTTACTGCAAATAAGCAGACTCCGTTGATTTAGCAAAATCTGTGATTATTTTTGAATAAATTTGAAAATGGATCAGTCATTCCAAAAAATCTTCATCATGTGGTTGATAGTGTAAAACGTCAAACGTTTGTCCTGTGTATTTTTTGGAGGTTGATTGCAGGGGTAACTTGACTGCCGTAGTGTGTCGAGAGAATAGAGAATTTCAATGATCACAACTACCATTAAATCTTTATTAGGCAAATACAGCAGATTAATATTTTTTAATTGTATTTGCCTTGCTATTTATGCTAAATATGTTCTTTTACTGGAATGAAATATCAGGAGCGCCATCTATTTGTCAATTTCTGTGATTCATATAAGTATTTAACGTATTTGCTATACAAAATGCGGAAAAACTGCTATACACTAATAAGTTCTTTGTTCGTGGAGCAATCACAAATTAGTCCAGATATAATTTGATTGGTTGAAACAAGTCCGCAACTGTAATCTAAATCATTTGATTGGTTCTGACTGATTTGTGATTGCTCCGCAAACAAAACTATAATGTTTAGATCAGAGCACTTGTTTAAAAAAGTGAAGACCAGGTTTGGGAAAAATAATTTCAACGTTATAATTGCCTTAAATTAACTGCAATTTTGATTAGCCTAATCCCTATCTTTTTAATAACGCTCACAGTATCAATTGTACAATACTTATTCCTCAAATAAACGCATTGAATTTATTAGTGTATTTATTAATTAATAAAAGAAAACTAGCAAAGTAATATCTTCCGTCACTTTGCCCTTCTTGTTAGACTAACTATAATTAATAATTAATTAAACACTATTTTGTACAATCTATTTTATGTTTAAAACAAAATGCGATAGGGTAAAGTCAGGTAAGTGTATAGTAAAAATTGCATAGTGCGCAGAAAATGTAACACTGTTCACATAATAAGACATTTTGATAAATTTTACACACAGAAGTACGTAATATATGCCCAGTTGTAAGCCTTCAATAGATACGCGTTTTATAATTATCAACGGTTTACTAGAAAAAAAAAAAAGAAATGTTAAACACTGTCAATACTACACACTTACCCAGCAAAATGGGGCAAGTGTGTAATCATTCCGCATTTTATGTATTAATAGCATTATCCTTTAGTTCGGCCAAGAGTGTAATACTAAACTGATGCCTGTTTAATAAGGTATGATATATTCACAAGATATTTAAGTTATTACACGTTAGGAAATGCCAACTATTATTTGTAAAACTACTATGAAGTTTACTACATTAGTATTATAACAAGAGGACGTCCGTATTTCAATTTTAAAAATAAATATAGCCAAACTACACACTTGCCCCGGTTACACACTTACCTGATTTTACCTTATTTATTTTTACATCAATGTATATAGTTTACTTAGTTAAATTAACAAATACTGTGCTTACTTCAAATAAATCTTATGACCAATTATTTGTTTGACTGAATACAGTATTTTTTAATATTATTTAAATTAACCACTAATTTAGTAACTATAACAAAATATTTGGTTGAAAATAACAAATTCGTTTTTTTCTCTGCATAAATTAGCGAAAGAATTATATATTAGCAATGTTTTTGGTCGGTTTCTTAATCGAAAATCTTAATATTCTGATGGTTTACTTGGCCTCCTGCAGCCGAAAAAAACTACATGTGTCAATATTGTTGTATGTTAAGTTTTAATTCCATTTTTTTAAGTAATTTGTTTTTGTTACATAATATTTCAACTTAAATTTTAAAATTTGTTCGCATATTATATACACAGCTTTTCGTATTCCGATATTAACATGCCGCTGATGATGGCTCCTGGCTAAAATTAGTTAGCCAATTAAATGGAAAATATTTTATTACGTTTGATTAAGTGCAGTGATCATTTAATTTTAATTTTCTTTTTAGTTTTCTACTTCTTTCTTTATTATTTATTGCAGTTCTGTTTTTCTGTCAAATACTTTCTCAGATGATTTTATTTTGTTATTTAATTCGTTCTGCCTTACTTTAACTGTTTATTACAATTCCTAAATACGTATGTTGTTTTAATAGTTCATTTATTCTTATATATATTCCTTTCGTCTTCATTTTCTTTATATTAATTAAACTGTTTCTATTAATTGTATGTTGTACCATCCCGCTGTTCAGTACTTTATCTTATTTCATTTTCTTGCTGTTATTTTTTTCTTGATTTCACCTACTGCACATATAAATAACATTACCTACCATCAGTAAAATGCTTCCTTGTCTTATCTCCTTTTGTTGCGTAAAATGTTTTTTATGCCTTATTATTTGTTCTAATAGCATTAGATAAGTTTATTTTGACTGCGTCGAATTTCTTTTCAAACACTTCTTCTTTCGTTAATCTCTAAATCTCTTCCTTTTTAACTTTATCAAGTGCTTTTTTATTGGATTAATAAAGCAGCACTTTTTTGTCTTTTGCTGAGGCCTTTTCTGATATCTATTGGGGCGTAAATAATTGATCTTCTGCGACGTGTTCACAAAGAACTCTACTTTGTAAACCTCATTGGTTGGTTTATGGTTTTATTATTTCTCTGGCATTTTTCTATTATTGATTCGTACATTTTTGGAGAGGTGCATAGCTCCTCCGTCGCTTTCACGTACTTGTGGTTTTCTTTCCTGTAAATGGGGAAGATAACAGCTGATTCCAATCACTCGGTACTTTTTCTTTCCCAGATAACACTCATATTCTTAAAGTTTACTTTGCCCTTTTCATGATGATATGAAATCTGCGCGTGTGTATTTTAAAAAAAAAAAATCTACAAAAATATAGGTTATATTTTGACTTTTCGAAACCTTTTCTTTGTTACTTTAATTTTTATCGAGTGTGAAAGAGTAGTCTTAAATCACCTACTACGAGAAAATTATAAATATTATTTTATGCAGCATTTATCATACTTAATAACAGGCTATTTCGTATTAGCTGCTAACTTTAAAGAATCATCAAAATGTAACTAACTAAGATAAAAAAACTGCAACCTGCATTTATGAAAACGTTGCATAAACATGAGCCTTTATTAGCATTTTATTCAATAACCATATGAGCGCGTGCATGCATTGTAAAGTTGCGTCTCATGCAAGTCTGTCTATGAATATTCATCCCTGGTGCAATGCAGTGCAAGATTCATATTTATTATAATTTCAAAATTAACATAACATCATCAATTATTATTAGCAGGCACTCCTATTCTGATTACCTAATAAATTCCACACGCGCAAACTTAGTTAGGTATGATAAAGTATATCTGGGCAAACATATTTACAACTAGAATATATATATATATATGTAATAACAGCTAAATTTTCGTTTTCGGTGTAATGTTTCTTTGAAAAGCTTGCTACCACACCAAAGGTACACATATTTAATGATAAAAGTTTAAAGATAAATATTGATATAGATTATATGTACAATTTCTTTTATTGACATAAGGATAAGCCCTTTAAGTCTACTATGTATATTCATTCATAGATATTAAATAGTAATATCATATATTTAAATGTTTTGGCATTTATCCTAATACAAACTATAGTATTACTGCTAAAAATAACTGGTTAACATACTATAACTTTACTACATATAATAAGAACTTATTTGTCCTAATTATAACAACCACTTTCAAACCATAATTTCATTTCAGTGGTATCCAAATGTGGTATTTTATTGCAGTATTGCAGTTTATTTTTTAATTAATAATAGCATTTTAGTTGGTGTTTTTACATTGTCCTTATAAGAGCTTGAAGATGTCCAGTCTCGGCCGAAACGTGTTGCCGTTTATAGATAATAATAAATCAGAATGAAATAAACACTATTTGATAGCATTTAATGAGATTATGCCCAGATATTTAAAATTAAACTAAAGCAATAGATATATAGACAAGAAACGGAAAACAAATGGTTTATAGTGTAATGCGTTAATTTTTTAGGGCATAGTAACTGCCTTCGATGTATGAATCCGTTATTTTTATTAAATTAAGTTTATAAGTGATAAATACTACGTTTAGTATTTGAATTCAAAATGTAATAAAATTTTGTTTTTTTTATGCACACAACTGTTTGTTGTCTATTATTACTGATATATTACTAATTATTTATTACACGAATACTATATGTATTGTATTTAGATTGAAGATGATACAATTCAAATGAATTGATTCAAAAAACAATCGAGTTAAACGTTTTTAATTTTGTAGTACATTTTTGACTATAAAATTAAAACTTGACTCTGTGTGAGTTAATTAATAAGCTAATAAGAGATTGAAATAATGGTCTACTTTCTCCCAAATTCTCTTTTATTAAAACTGTCGGTTCCGTCCAAATAAGCATAGCCTCAGGCACAAGCAACAGAAACGATCCAATCATGGGAAATGTATATTAAAAAAATAATTAAAAATTAAAAGCAACATCAAATTATTTAATTATTCATATATATTCATTTATTCAAATAAATCAATAATTAAGTTAATTATTTAAATGTTTAGTCGCTTAATTTAAAACAACATAATATTAGCGATAACGAAATATTTTAAAAAGTCATACTTACAGTTAAAAGCACCCCTAATAGCCAAATTTAAATTTCCCACCACTATTTTCAGTAGATTCAACATAATGGCATTAATAAAATAACTGTTGATGTACTACAAAATATTCGATATTTATTTTTCGACGTTGAAATTACTAAGAATAATTGCGGGAAAATTAAGTTTGGCCATTAGGGAC